>VDFB02030051.1:0-136646 GCA_007258455.2 Sequoia sempervirens | reverse complement strand
GTTAATTTGAAGGGGTTATCATGAAACTATGCAATAATTTGAACTAGTCAAACTTCTCTCAGCCAAGCACTTTGGTCAATATTTTCTAGCTAATATAAAGAAACTGTTACTATGATAGATATTGAATTTGTTTGAACTAAACCTATTAGCATGACAAGGTTCAAACTTTGATATTGGGCCTTTTTCTTTAACAGGTCTCAAATTTTATAAAGAGCATGTTATTTTGACACGTCTCAATTTTTTATAATGAGCTTGCTGCTTTGACAGGTCTCAAATTTTGATAATAGTCATGTTACTCATATAGGTCTTAACTTTTCAAGAATGATCTTGTATCTTTGACAAGTCCTAAATTTGGGCTTGTTTTCTCCAAGTTGTAATTTGAAAAACTAACCAAACTTTAGTGGCCAATATGAATAGTCAACAACTATAAATTTGGGACAACCATTATCATTTAAAATTATATCTAAAACTTATCTGAAATAACACACATTCGGTGCAGTCACTGGAAATAATATCTCAAATGGCACATATTGAGTGTAATAAAATATTGAAATTGAAGTGTAATTACCACACCAATCACAAGGTGTCACAATCTATAAAATCTCCACTTGAATATGACATACAGACAAGATTCCCCCCTTGGAAGATGAGAGAGGAACATGTCAACAACATGTTCTCCTTGATGGAGTGACTGAACAAGAGGAAACACCTTCATCTCCATAGCCTCAAATAATTGGAATGTATTAGTAAGGACCACTTTCATCATATTCATCATAAATCGCATCTCTAATATAATTAGTAAAATCATTCATGGGAAGAAGATTCACTTCATCAATATTCTCATTAATTGAAGTCTTCTCAAATATACTAAGTGACATCTCAAGAATATAAACATTAATTAAAGTTAATGTAGGCTCAATAAGATCTACATCATCATCTAAAGAATTACGAGGAATAACATCACCATTACTATGAGTAGGAACATTCTCACCATCAATAACAAACTGAGTTTTCTTATAATATTTGGATAAAAAATCAACCTTGAATCTCCACCTTGAGTAATCTATCCAACCAAAATTCATATGCCTCATAGATTTTGAAGGTGGATCTGGTTGATAATAATGTTTGGTAGAATGAGTATGCAAACCACATGATGCACAAGGGTATAGATCAAAGAAATTACTAGAAATATGACCTTGACAGTCACAATGGGAATAAATTTTGGATATTATTAATGGGCTTAGCTTACATATTTATTTTGGTTGCTTAGATATTTGAATTTCACAAGAATCATCAACACATATAGAATCAACATGAGATCTATTTGAATATGCCCCCTAATACAAATTTTATGGGTTTGGAGTATTCTGGGATATAAGAACCAAAAGAACGCTTGTAACCAAGACCACATTTCCCTCTACTTATTTTTTGAGATTCGCAAACTCTCACAATGGGTTTGGGTGAAGTAGAGAATTTTGACTCAATGGATTTGTCCTTTTGTGAAGTTTTGGTTGGTGGCATTTTTTGTTCATAGGTTTAGACATAGCATTTTGTCTATGCAACTCAACATCTTTCTTCAAGGATATTTTAGTTTTACATGCTTGCTTTTGTGCTTCAACATTAGCTGTCTAATTGTGTAACCTATCTATCTCTTGTTGTAGCAAGATATATTAAACATGAAACTACATAAGAAAAGGTTGAAATTGTCTCCAAACTCTGATATTAATTTTGCCTCATTTGGAATGCTTACATGAATTTGTAGGGACATAATACTATCAGTATATAAGATAGACATGATTTTAGATAGGATTCCAAGGAATAAATCTCCAATAAAAAAATCACATATAGGGCTCCATAGAATAAATCTCCAATGAAACAATTACTAACCTTTAATAGTAGGACAACCAATATCATAATCTTTGAATACTATTTTTCAAATTAAATGTTCCAACTAACATGAAAGAAATAAATTTATTCATGATTCATAAGCATCCATATATATGAGTATACTTTGTTGAATGGTTGGGAAAACCCCCTCTAATAATTCCTCTATTAATTTATAGGATGAACCAACAATAAAATTCCTTTCTAGAAAGCATTATAGCCAATATCAACACTGTAGAAAATAAAATAAAATTTGCATGCTATTTTATGGTATATCTGAATGTCACACACAATCCACACAATTTCTAGCTTCAAACTCAAACTAGTATTAAAATTGTCAGCCAATTTTGATTGCTTCATTTATAATAGACACAGTTGGTCCTTATACCAAATTGCAACATGTACAACATCATATCTGAGGAGGTTTTATAGAGATCACAAACACAAATTAATATTCCCTTTGTGCAAGACGTTTCACTTTTACTTTAAAATCTATAGAATACACTCCAAAAAAAAGTCTCCAACAATGTTTGCTTTCAATGAATGATTTTGGCAACTGCTGTGCACAAGCTTGTTAGAGCTGCACAAAATAAAGGTAAGAAAAGATAGAACAAAGATAAAAAGAAACAGAGAGAAATCAGTAAATTGAGTTTTATATTAATGCCTATTCAAAAATAGAGCTATCATGCTCTCTTATAGTCATGCCATCATTCATATAAAAAATAGATTAACTACCCTTTTTTCACATTCCAAAAGTAGAGTATCATATTTTCATTCTTTTACAAAACAGAGCTCTACATAAGAAGCTTCTATAATACACCAAAAAGAAGAGTTTAGAAACATAAGAGAAGAATGTAGAAGGAGGGAAGAGGAAATTAGTGCGGTGGCTGGAGCAGATAGACACAAGAGGTAGGGGAGATTAAATGAAGACTGTTGGAAAACCACGCCACCAACACTCCCCCTTAATCTTCATTGCCATGTATGTCTACAATACTAATTCCTTCTCAGAGATGCTCAAAAACATTCTTTGTAAGTGGCTTCATGAAGATTTTTGCTAGTTGTTCTTCTGACCTACAAAACTTAAGATATATGTCACCATTGTTCACCAATTCTTGTATAAAATGATATCGTGTGTCAATATGCTAGCTCTATTTATGAAAAAAATGATTTTTAGATAAAGCAATTATTGAATTACTATCACAAAAAAATTATGTAGGTTCTTCTTGTGGATGCCTCAAATCTAAAAGTACTCTTCTCATCCATACTGCCTAATAAGCTATTGATGTGGCTGCAACATATTCCGCTTCAACTTATGAGAGTGTCACAATTGGTTTTTTTTTTATTCCCAAGAGATAGCACCCAATACTAGATGAAAAATATACCCCGAAGTTATTTTTCTGTCATCTATGCTAGGTCCCCAATCACTATTTGTATATCCAATCAGCTTGTAGTCATCTGAAGATGTATACAAAATCCCAAAGTTCTTTGTTTCAACTACGTATCTTAAAATTATTTTTCCTGCTTTCCAATGTGATTCCTCTGGTTTTTCCATGAATCTAGAAATTTGACTAACCCCATACACGATATCCGGTATTGGGTGGTTAGATACATAAGGCTTCCAACTAATCTTTTGATTAAGGTTGCATCAACACTAGGAATTTTGTCATCCTTTCCAAGTTTTAAAACCAATGCAATGGGTGTAGGTGTTGGATTCACATTTTTCATCTTAAATCTCTTCAACAAATCATTAGTATACTTGCTTTGACATATAAAAATGCTTTGATCATTTTTAACTTACCTCTATACTAAGAAAATATTTCACGAGCCCCAAATAGCTCATATCAAACTCCTTTTCCATGGCTTCCTTGAATGAGTCAATTGACATGTTACCTGTGAATATCAAATCATCTACATACAAGAACACTATCAATATATCTACATCATTCACTTTGTCATACAAAGTTGGTTCATTGTCACACTTACTAAATCCATTTTTCACAAAATAACAATCTATCTTGATGTACCAAGCTCTAGGAGCTTGTTTCAAACCATATAGTGCCTTTTTTAGTTTGTATACCTTATGTTCTCCCAAAATTTCATAACCAGGTGGTTGTTTTATATACACTTCTTCTTCTAAAATGCCATTCAAAAATTATGATTTAATGTCCATTTGATAAACCCTCCAATTGTTTTGAGCTGCTATAGATAAGACCATTCTAATGGTACCCAATCTTGCCACAGGTGAAAATGTTTCATTGTAGTCTATGCCTAGTTGTTCTATGAAGCCTTTAGCTACAAGTCTTTCCTTGTATTTTTCTACTTTTCCATCACCATTATACTTTGTCTTGTAAATCCATTTAACTCCAATCACATCCTTGCCTTTAGGAAGCTTCACTAGATCCTAAGTTTAATTCTTTTCAATTGATTGAATTTCATCATCCATGGATGCAATCCAATTGTCATCCTTAATTGCTTCTTCAAAATAAATTGGATCAATTTGTGTTAAGAATGCAAAATTAAAGCATAAATCATCATTTTCAGCCTCTTGTATTTCATCATAAATCTTTCTTAGACTACAGGTCTTCTTTGAAGTGTTTATAGACCTTGATTTTAGTGATGCGAGTGTTGGATTAGAGGACTCACTATTGTTATCACTTGTTGGAGTAGTTGGATTTGGAGTGGTAGGTGACATAGAAGGTGTTGTAGGAACATTTTCTTGTGTAGTAGGATTCACAACTTGAGTTTCATTTTCTTCATTCTCTTGTGGAACACTAGCTGCAACTGTAGTTGTTTTGTCTATGCTCCTATCCCATGCTTCTTCTTCAACAAACTCAACATCACTACTTATTATCAACTTCTTTGTGATAGGATTGTATAGCTTATATGCCTTGGATTGTTCACTATATCCCACAAATATACACCTCTCTCCTCTATCATCTAATTTCTTTCTCAACTCTTGAGGTATCAATAAGTATGCTACACAACCAAAGAATCTCAAATTTGCTATGCTATGCTTTCTTTTGCTCCAAGCTTCTTCTAGTGTTTTATTTATCACTGCTTTTGTTGGACATCTATTTAAAATTTATACAAAACATGCAACCACTTCTTCCCAATACTCATTTGGTAAGTGTTTTTATTTTTTCATACTTCATGCCATTTCCATGATAGTTCTATTCTTTCTCTCAACTACTCCATTTTGTTGAGGAGTATACCTTGCTATAAATTATTTCCTTATGCCATTTTCTTTACAAAAATTCTGAAAATCATTTGATATGTACTCTCCACCTTGATCGGTTCTCAATGTTTTGATATAATATCCACTTTGTTTCTCAAATTTTTCCTTGAACTCCTTAAAAACAACAAATGCATCTGATTTATATTTCAAGAAATAAACCCATACTTTTCTGCTGAAATCATCAATAAATGTCAAGAAATAAAGTTTTCCACTTATGAATGGTGTTTGCATAGGTCCACAAAGGTCTGAATGCACTATCTCAAGTGGATGATTTTCTCTATAAGACTCTCTGATTGGAAATTATTTCCTATGTTTCTTTGCCAATATGCAACTCTCACATGTTGTCTTAAGTGGCTCTATTGGTGGCAATCCATATACCATTCTTTTATTGTGCAACAGTTGTAATCCTTTGAAATTTAAATGACCAAGTCTTAAATTCCATAGCCAAGATTCATTTTTGTATGAAGCTTTGAAAGCTAATTCAGCAACCTTTTGCAATCCTTGTGGCTCTAAGAATACTTCACTTTGAATTCTAAGTGGAAACATCCTATTTTTTTTCATCTCAACTTTTGCAATCAGCCTATTGCTTAGTTTCTTATCTAGAATCACACATTCGCCATTTTCAAAGTATATTGTATATCCTTTTTGCACTAGTTTCCCAATGCTCATGAGATTATGTTGCAATCCATAGATGTAGTATACATCAAAAATATGCTTCTCCTCACCTTGCTTAGTTCTTATGTTAATTGACCCTTTTCCCATAACTAAAACTCATTGATCATTCCCTAATTTTACTTCTAATTTTACTGAATCATCCATTGTTGCAAACATCTCCTTAATCCCACTCATATGATTACTACAACTACCATCTAAGAACCATATTTCTTTAGATCTCTCTTGTGCTACATTGCATGCTATCAATATTGTGTTTTTTTCACTAGTGTTGGGCTGGTTTTCATTTGTAAAATTTTCCTTTTGCTTATTCATGTCATATTGTCTTTTTCTACATTCAGATGCAAAATGCCTAAATTTATTGCAATAATGACACTGGATGTTGGATTTATCATACCTTTCTCCTTGATGATGGCTATGGGAACGGTTGCTCCCCCAAGTCCTCTTGTTGGTGTAAAATGATCATGTGGACTTGATGTTGGTCTTCTGCTATCAAATTATGCATTTTCTCTTCCTCCTCTTGGTGTAAAGCATCCTCTACCTCTGCTGTAATTTGATCTCCCTCTTGTTCTGCCAAATGAAAATTGAGTCTTGAATGCATTCTCCAATGATGATGACCTTGATCGATTTAATCTTTTCTCATGTACTAAGAGTGATCTCATTAATTCAGCCACTGATAGCTGAGTAAGATTTTTTGCCTCCTAAATGGATGTTACAACTAGATCAAACTTTGTAGGTAGGCTTTTAAGTAATTTCTCTACAATCTTTTGATCTCCAACGGTTTCTCCATAAGATCTAAGTTGATTTACTATTGCCATTGCATGAGTGAAGAATGAATCTATTGAATATGTATCCTTCATTTGCATATTTTCAAAATCCCTTCTAAGAATTTGTATTTTTTCTATTCTCACCTTGTCTATGACTTGGTAAGTTGTTTGCAATCTTTCCCATGCCTGTTTTGATCTGTGGCAGCTAGAACTTTTGGAAAGATTGATTCCTCCATTGCTTGCTAAATGATAAACAATGCTTTAGAATCTTTTTTCTTATTTTCCTTCAACAAATCCTTCTTAGCTTGTGACAGAGCTTGATAAGCTTGCTAGTTTGTTGGTTCAGGGAACCCATTTTCAACCAAGTCCCAAACATCCTAGGAGAAAAATAGGATTTTCATTTTTATGCTCCAATATTTATAATTTTTTCCATTGAAGATTGGAATCTAGGGTTTTGCAATGCTTCCACTTGTTCCTGCCATGATTTTCAAAATAAAGAAAAAAACTTTTCCTCCTTTGTTTTCTTTTCAAATCTCTTCAATTTTGCAAACCCTTTCTTTTTGAGTGATGGGCGCATCCTTCAATATCTCTGATAGATTTCAGCCTGATCTATGATTTTCACCTTTCTCTTAATGTGGTGCCTACAATTTTTTGACTAGCAATATTATCTTCCTCCAATCAATGTCTTTTGTCGTTCACCTCCCATCATTCAATACAGTTTCTTTACTCACGTGTAGAATTTTACATATAATCTATTTTTTTTCTTTAATAAAAATTTGCTTACATTGTCAACCATGGAGATGCCCAATCCTTCAACATCTTTTCAGATCTCTCAGCTTCAAGTTTTTAGACAACATCAAATACCTTTGACCGAATCTAATACCACTCTATTAGATCTACACAAAATAAAGGTAAGAAAAGACACTAAACAAAGATAAAAAGACACAGAGAAATCAATAGTTCGAGTTTTATATTAATGCCTGTTCAAAAATAGAGTTGTTGTGCTCTCTTATAGTCATGCCATCATTCATATCAAAAACAGAGTAACTGTCCCTTTTTCACTTTCCAAAAATGAATATCATATTTTTCATTCTTTTACAAAACAAAGTTCTACACGAGAAGATTCCAGAATACACCAAAAATAAGAGTTTGGAAACATAAGAGAAGAATGTAGAAGGAGGGAAGAGGAAATTAATGTGGTGGTTGGAGCAAATAGACACAAGAGGCAGGGGAGATTAAATGAAGGCAGCTGGAAAACCATGTCACCAACAAAGCTGGCCACAACAACCTTTCCTCACATCATCCAGTCTAAGCAACTAGCTCTGATAGGCCAGGAGAGGTAGAAGAAGAAAACACATTTCATTGCATATTGAAATTCCCTTTGAAGAAATGTTTACATATTTTATTTTATAAGTATAAGATAGTTTAACTATTAGATAACGATCTAAACTAAATACAGTTTACAACATTTACAAATAAATTAACTCTTGAGGATTAACATATTAACATAAAGAATCATCATATCTAGCCGAAAACTATTTGGTTAATATCTTTGACAAATTAATAGATCTAACCATTTCTGAAATGTGGAAAAAGGCAACAAGGACATGAAGTGGTTTAAGCCAACGAAAGATTTAAGATAGTATAGTCATGATGCATGGTCTTAAGGTGGTAGTAGTGCACTATGCTTAAACAACAATCACATTAAAAACATAAGTAAAACATAATCTTAAGAAATTAAGATTGCAATCTTAAAACAAATTTTATTGAATTGATAAATAAACATTGAAATTCTACCATACCGATTCTTGTGTTCATATACTTGTAAACTAATAGTGGATAAAATTATACAGGTGAGCTATTTTTTTGGACCTTTTTTGTGTTGGATCAAATAAAACTTCCATTCGTAATAAACACGATACAAGACATATCCTAGGCAAGAGAGAAATCTAGAATGCACTATGATATTGCCGAGTGTCTTGATTAAACAACATGTGACATGTAAACCCTAACAACCTACCTAGGGAATGATGATAAGATAGAGATAAGTTCTAGATGATTTCTAGAAGGAATCTTATCTCATACCAACATGGAAAGGGTAATGACCTTATTATTAATGATTTTCTAATAACTAATTTTTTTATTACTTCAAATCAAGAGCTTATGGAACATGAATTTAATTTTTATTTTTCCAATTGAATTTCAAGGATGAAAGGAAGTTCTCAACAATTTTTATCATTTTTTCTATTTATAGATTTGGATTTTTTTATTTTTTTTCGTTTATTCAGATATTTATTTTACAATTAAAGACATCAATTTGAACAGATTTACTCAAGATATGCAAGATCTTGGAAAAAATGCATCTGTTTTGACTCTAGAAATGTGTCAAACAATTACTGGAGATGCTTCTAGAATTTCTGAGAGGTTGCTATCTTAAGGATTAGTAAATCAGGTTATACTAATTTAAAAACATTTATTTTATAAATAAAAGACAAATAAAAAACTATATGCCATAAATGAATGGGGTTTTCATTTATTACTTATTTCCTCAAATGTTTATCTCGAAACCGTTTTTGTGATATTGAGATTGTGAAAGCATTTGATGTTTGTTACCATCTCTTGGGGATTCAAATTATCTTCTATAAATTCACATGGTCAGAGGGGCATTACAAACAAAAGCATATCCGCTGTGATTTACAAGCGAGGAAGAAGAAAAGAATACAAATATTTTTCCATGGCTGCTACATCAACATCCACGTTGATCTTCATGTATTTTCTGTTAGGAGGATTTGTTGTATGCAACCTCCTTTCCACTCAATGCAACGCCAATGCAGAAGGAGATGCACTGATAGATGTGAAGAATATGCTGCATGACCCACAAATTTTTTTGGCTAGCTGGGATGAAACCCTGGTCGATCCCTGTACATGGTTTCATGTCACCTGTGATGACAACAACCATGTAACCAGGGTGTAAGTCTATATATCTTTCTAATATTCATATAAAAGTTTCTATATAATTTAAGTTAATACAACACACATAACATTGGCTTGCTCTATGTACTTTATAGGGATTTGCAATTTAGAAGCCTTTCAGGTACTCTCTCACCACGGATCGGTGATCTTCCCAACTTACAATACCTGTAAGTTTATTAGCATACACATTTTAAGAATGAATATGTTTTAGCTCAAGGTGAGTTTTCTTTAAGCCTTTATGTATGTGTATTATTATTTCAGGAATTTATACCGCAACTCATTGAGTGGAAGCTTGCCACCAAGTTTGGGGAAATTAAAAAATCTGCGTGCCCTCGATGTTTCTGACAACAAGTTCAGTGGAAAAATACCCACCTCACTTGGCCAACTATCCAACCTCCGCTTCCTGTAAGTCACCATTCTCCTGGGCTTTCATTGTTAAATCTTAAATCTATTTTAGAAAGTTTTGATCTTTTTAACATTAACTATCATAAAAGTCTGATTTAGATCTGGGTTTAAAGACCCTTTGATTTTAGTCTTTTGGTGATCTCATTTTTCTTTCTGTTTGTTGATTTTTAGAGGTAATATATATGTAAATGGTTTTCTATGTTTTGTAAATCATGTTTGATGTTATTTCTTGGGGTTCTAGGAAAATTCACTGCCACCAATTCACCGACAGAAAATTAACCGTCAGCAATTCACCATGAGAAAATTCACTGTCATGACAAATTCACCGCGGGTGAAAATTCACTGTCAGCAATTCACCATGAGAAAATTTAATGTCATGACAAATTCACCGCGGGTGAAAATTATGCGGTTAATTTTCTGCCGCTGTGAATTTTACTTGGCAGTGAATTTTCCCACGGTTGAATTTTCGGTCTGTGAATTGCTGGGAGTGAATTTTCTGTATGCCATTTCTTAGAGGTGGCAAAAATAATCTAACAGGTTTTTAAAATTATATTTAATTCTTCCCTAAGTGCATTTGTTGAAAAATAGAAACCATCATTAACTTTTTTTTTTATGGCTTGAAATTTTCAGATATCTTCTAAACAACCAACTCAGTGGCCCTGTTCCAACAGGAGGATCGTTCTCAAGATTCGGATATAAAAGGTAATTTATTTATTTATATTTTATTTCATTTAGTGGATTCTTTTAAGGTATGATATAATCCATGACTTGGTTTTAACTTTTGCTTGTTGCATGTTATGTTATGGGCTAAAGTTTTAAAGGCAATCCAGGCCTGTGCAGTGGTGTTGTGCACAAGCCATGTTAAAGAATGGAATGAAATGAAGAGCATTGCAGCTTAAATAATTTTCTACATACATACCAGACAATCTGATATCTGCAGTCATGCATATAATCTTGATGTAATAAAGATAATATTTGCATATGCTAATACAATACTTTTCCTTATAAATTTAAAAATGTCTATGCAATATATCTGTTACATCATCTTTCTGTTCTTTAAGATATTTTATATGATTTATTATTGTTAAATTATCTTTCAAATGTGTGGACATAAAATGAGCATTCCACATTGTTTTAAATGAATGAGCATTCCACATTGTTTTAATGAATTATATGTATATAATAGTCATGAGCGGCCGGGCTCCTTAAATCGGACGTTTCCAGTTACCGAAGCATTCCACGAGGTGTAATCTCTTTGAGGCATTTTGTCAAACAGTTCACGTGCCTTGTCTTTAGTTCAAGATTTTGAATACATGTTTACCAGGGCAGTTGCAACTACAAACAAAATCCCTCTGTCCCTTACACTCTGATGTATGTCCCTTCCAGTTGCATTTGCTTGAAAGTTTCTAAAGCCTTTTCAACAAATCCATTTTGCGCATATCCTGCAATAATAAGAGGGGCAGCAGCATTAACAGAGAAAATGAGAAAATCAAAACACAAAACTTACAGTTTTTAAACAGCGTAAGGAAATGATTAGAAATACATTTTATTTGTTTGTGTTTTGTATTAAATTTTGTATTAATTTCAGCGTTTTTGATTTGGTAGGCGCAATCATACCAAAATAATATATTTCCAAAGAAGGGGTCTTTGGTATGTTGTCAACGATGATAAGCTTTAGAAATTTGTTATATTTGATTATGTTGAAGTTGACATTATATCTTACTTTACTAATGTATATAAACATGTGAAGATTATATAAATTAGAACATTTGTAATATTGTTACTGTTCTTCAAATTCTGGTTGATTAAAATATTTTTAAAATTCAATTAAATCTATTTGTATTGAACATTTTTTACTTTATATAATAAATAAATAATATTTGATATATAATTATCATTATATATTATCTAAACAATTAATAACATTTACTAAATAACTTTACACATATATTCTATAATTAATTAATAATATTTATTACATAGCTATAAAATATATATTATATAATCAATCAATAATATTTAACAAATAACTATAAATATATATTACATATAATTATTTGCTAAATATTATTATAAAACTACATGTATGTGTTTTTTCAATAAATTTGTATTGGAAATGATATTGGGGAGAAGGTTTTAACTATTTTTTTATTACTTCAAATCAAGAGCTCATGGTGAATTTAATTTTTATTTTTCCAAATGAATTTCAAGGATTCTCAGCAATTTTTATCATTTTTTCCATTTATAGATTTGGATTTCTTATTCTTTTCTTTTCTTTTTTTTTTCGTGTATTTAGGAATTGGTTGTTATTCGGTAGTTATTTTCTAGTTAACTCAAGTTTTTAGGTATTTATTTTACAATTAAATTGATTCTAAGTGGAAGAAATCATGTGACAAAATGAAGAATCTATTTCGTGCCTAATAACCATGCTAGTTTTTTTATTAGATAAACATTTTTTTAACAAAATCTATGAATTGGAAGAAGTTTTTAAAAGGACACTAAAACCTTATACATCAAGAAATGGAAACAACATGAGAAAATAAACAATTACTAAATAGGCCTAAAATCTAGAAAGAACCCAAAGAAATAAATAATATCATAACAAAGTTAAAACTATAACAATAATTTTGGATGTCTAAATTGAAACCTTTACAAAAAAACACTAAATAGTATTAAAATATTGACTCATAAGGGTTAGCATACCTTTATTGAAAGAAGATCTAGGTTCAACTAAACATCACAAAGTCACAACATCTAATTTTCTCTTGTCCTTAAATGAAGAACCCCACATGTTTTTAAAAGGATAAAACATTATATAGTCTAAATAGTTTTGTTCATCCTCATAAAGGAGCATTATTTAACAATATTTTGAACCTCTTTCTTATTATTGGGAGAAGGAATGATACATATTTTTTAAATATAGTATTTATCTTTGGTGTCTTAGAATGAATGGGGGAAATTCACAACTTTAGGGTAACGATGGCACTCATTTTTAGATGTAATTACTATCTTTGGTATCATATGATGTTGCTTATTTTCCTTTTTACAATACATTGTGATACATAGTTTCAATGGAAATATCATGCCTCTCCCTTATCAACATTTGAGGGTATTATAATTTTTGTACTAATGCTTCCTTGGTTTCAATTTTGGGTGAGCCATGTATCTATTTTTTATGTTACTATGTAGTAGGTGGATGTAGCAACTAGTTAGCCATGCATTTTGTGAGATGGAACACATACCAAATCAACACTCTTGCATTATTTTTATGGATGTCACCTTCCATCCTAAATTCATCAATATTGTTAAGACTATTGGAACCTATGTGTTTTAACTTGCTATATAATTTGTATTGGTTGAATAATGTTGTTGTGGCCACTCCTACAATTTTTTGTGATCTGTGTGTCTTTCTTAGATTGTTTCCTTGTTTATCTATTTGATCATTATTCAAGTAGTATTATTGGTATCACACATTCATATTTTTGTTTATTGTCATGACCTTCATCTTGATTTCAAATAAGATTCTTTAGTTTTAGCTCTACGCTAGTACTTTTTAGTAGTTGTTTGTATCTTCATCAGGCTTTAGTAGTTTTCTTTATGTTCCCACTCTTTGGAATACTTTTAGATAATTCTTAGTCTTTCACATCTTTTATCTTCTATTGCAGAGATATATAATATTTTTTTGATGGGAATAATCCTTGGAAGTCAATTTAAGTCCTTTCTGCTTTCACTTTTTCATGGTTTTCTCCTTTTCTTGATTTGTTATTGATTTATGTGTTCATGGGTAGCAAAAGTGGATTTATTGTTGGTACCCATATTTTCAACTTCACATATTCTATCATTCTCTATAAGTTGTACTTAAGTGAGTGTAGACATTAAAATTGTACTTTGCCTAACTTTTTTCTATTTAGAAACTATTCACACCTTATTACTTAATCTTACATAGTTGATTTTTTCTTGTCTCAATCCATATCATCTAGACACTTTTCATGATCTTGATTTGTCTTAAATTTTATTTAGGGTTTCACTCTTGCCTTTATAGTGAGGTCATCATTTTTTTGGATTCAATTATACAATCATGTATTCATTATTTGTTGGAAATATAGCAATATCTACTTCTCAAACCATGGGGATTATTTTAAAACTCTCATGGATGGCCCATGACTTATTGGAATGTTAGGTTTTTTTCTCATGGAGTGGTCTTTGAGCTTTGATCATGAGAAGGATTACTTCAATATAATTTCTTTTTGGGTGAATCTTATGAGATTTTCTTTTTAATATTTGGATTTGGAGGTCTTAAAATTTATGGCCTTTGTTGTTGGTTATCTCATTAGCTTTAATCTAGTGACCAACTCAAGAAAGCATCTTTTGTTTCCTAAAATTTGTGTTTTATGAGGATTACCTCATTCTCAAAAGTGGTAAAATGGGTCAAAACTACTAGATGGTTGGACACTTCTTCTTTGGGTGCTTGGCCAATAGAAGATAGAAAAAGTCCAAAAAAAAAAAGGTAGATTTATTTTTAAATCCTTTGTGTGAAGAGAATCCACTCTTTGATATCATTATTGTGAGTGATTTTTTTTGTAAGGTTCAAAGGCTAGCATTAGGGATCAAATTCTAGTTTACATAGATTATTGTAAGGAGCCATGGAAAAATGATTATTATATTTTTTGTGAATTCCATATCTTTCACATTATGCCTTATCATAAGGAACATGGGGTCCTAGATAAGAATGAGATTCATTCCAATCATCTAAAGATTTATTCTTTAGAAGGAGAGGTTCAAAAATTGAGGTTTTGTCAAAAAAGAATATTCTTAGTAAGTTTCTATAGATGGAAACTAAGGGTTACCAACCAAGAAGAAAAAATACTATAAGAATATGTTAGAAGGGATTCTTCAATTCTCCTTGTAATGGTTTGGATTAAAACTACCATCAATTCATTGATATTTTTTGGTCTATGGGTTGTACACATTTCTTTTTATTGTTCTCTACTCATTTGGTTGAATTGTTATTTGTCTACTAGATTTAGTAGTATTTGGACTATCTTTTCCTTGTTTCCTATCTTTGTTTTTTGGCTAGGATTAATTGACTTATCTTTCTTGTTTGCACACAAGGGCAACTTGACTATTTCAAAAGCCCTACTTTTCATCCATTCAATGTAGACTTATGTTTTCCAAGACTTACAATATTTAGTAATGTACATTTCTAAATTCTCCTCATTTAATTATACTAAAAACCTAAAAATATAATTAAGTCTAAGAGAAAATATATTTCAATTGATTGTTGAAGCATCTAACAAAGCACACTGCAATTTTCAATTTTTTGAAGATGTTTTTGTTGGAAGGTTTGCACCCTTGGTCTCCTTGTGATGTGTAGTGTAGTGCTTGAGCTTGTGACATGGTTTAATTTCCTCCAATTGATTCAGCACAATTAGTATTAGAGCTTGGGTTATGAATTCAAACCCCTCACTTGTGTTGGAGGGATTGTTGCAAGGTGTGCGCCCTTGGTCTCCTTATGTTGTGTGGTGTAGCACTTGGGTTTGTTACATGGCTTAATCACCTCTCATGGATTCAACGATAGTTTTGGTGGAAAGGGATCAATGGAAACTCTTAGAGGTGGGGGATGTGGTTCCCCCACCCAAAAAGGTAATTTATGAAGATCGATAGGTTGTCAATACAAGAGAAATTGATACTGTCTTTGGTGGAATAGATGAATCTTTTTTGTCCCCAATATTTGAATCAACCTGTCATCAAATGGTATTGATGTTTTTTCTTTGGGAGGAGACAAAGATTCTTATTTAGAGGAAGAGGGCCTATCTTCCTTTGTTGAAAAATTTATAGGCATGAAATCTCCAATCCCCGAGAATTTCTCTCTACCTCTGGTATCTAGTTTAGAGGGATGTCTTGAAGTTTTGTGCTCAATTATTTTGTGGATGAATTAATAGTTTGAATTGACAACAACCTTATGGGTATGTTTCTAGACTTTTGAACTAATATTGATCAAGTTAATAAATGGGCTAAATGTTTTTGGAAGTTAAAAGGTAGTGTTTTTATTTATTCTATGTAAAATAGTTTTTATTTATTTTGGTTTATTAAATAGATCTTATTAATATTTTAATTAGGGGTCCTTGGGACCTAGATAAAAGCTTTTGTAACACCATTTTTTTATGTAAATTGAAACCTTGGTTTGGTCCCTCTATAGATCTTGGAGTGGTGGCCCCTACTTGGGTTTGTCTACTAGGGCTTCCTTTGGAAATTTTTATAATAATATTTTCCAATGCATAACTATTTTTTTTGATTTTTTTATTATTATGGATAAAGTAACTCAACTAAATCTAACTAGTTTTTGGAAGAATTTATGTTAGTGTTCCAAATATAGTCTTCCCTACTCAAATAACTTTGAAATCTAGATTTGGAAACTTGGTTCAACCAATTTTTTATGACAATTTAGTGTTTATTTTTATATTTTCAATCAATATGGGCACCTAAGGTATACATGTAAACAAAAAATAGTCAAAAAATTAAGGATGTAGTTAAACACTAATCTACACCAAAAATATTAATTAAATATTTGCTCTTGGTCTATCACGAGGTAGGTTTAGAGTAAAAGGCATTAGATCCAATTTATGAAGTTAATGTGGGGGTAATGATGTCAATAAAATTATTGAGTTATAATTTATTCAAGAACAAGTTGTTAGTCATAGTAACCAAGGAGGGAATAATTCTAAAACAAATTGATCAATTAAGGGAAGAAAATTATAAGGATCAAATTTTTATAGGAGAGAAAGATAGAGAAATGTTAAACCCTCAAAAATAATTAAATGGGAAAATTAGCTCTTGGAAGGAGAGGAAATGGAAATTTTTTCTAAGGAAGCATAGGAAGAAACTTAGTGATAAACTAAGGACAATCTTTGAAAAAGTATGGGAGACCCATTGAATGGTGTTGATGAAACCAATCTGCAAAATGATTAATTTTTTACTAATACCCTAGAGGTACTAAAGACTCCTTAAATTTTATGTTTTGTGGAGTTGATTCAATTCGTTCCCCATTTGGCATTCCTATGGAAGGTATATTGAAGAAAAATGGACTCCAATCAATGGTAAATAGATTACTAAAAAAAAAATATAGGATGAGACATAATACAAGGAAGACCTTCCCAAAGATAAACAAGAGCTAGAGAATTGGCTAGAGAGGTAGCCATGAGGGAAAAGAGACCCTGGATAATATTTTAAGGGATAGTAAAGAAAATAAATGTACATTGTAATAAGTTTTAGGGGAGGTATCCCAAGGGTTATCTAGAGATTTCTACTTGACTTGAGATTGAATTTTTTACTTTATTTGTGAAATAAAGAAAAAGGGATCCTAGGTCCTAAATGTAAAGAACCTAGGATTAAAGGGGCCTTTTTCCAAATTTCATTAGGATGTAGACCAACAAGGTGAAAATTTTGAATTACAACCTTGAAGGAGAGTCAAGTAGACCTGGATCTACATATAATTATGGAGGGGAATGAAGTGGAAATATTTTGGAATGATTAACTTAATGATCATATATTCCCTAATATTAAAAATACAAGATACCAAAATTGACAGATGGAAACAACAATTTTCAAGTGGATCTAGGAAGTGTAGAGGATAACAAAAATGCTTAGAAAAATTGGTTTTGATGTGCATACAAGTAATCATTCACCCAATGGAAAATGAGTCTTTGTATAAGGGTCTTGATCTACTTTAGGGGTCCTCTGGTGCTAGATATGAGCTTGTATTTTCCACTTGAAAATTTGTTAGTATGTTGAAAATAAATTTTCTAACTTGGTTTTTGTTGGTTGACAAGAATGATGATAATAAATACAACTATAAACACTAAAAATGTCCTGAATCATATCATACACTTGAATAAGGTATAATAACATCATTTCCTCTTGAAACCCATCCTCTTTTCTTTTAATTAATTAAATTAGTCTAGTTAATTAATTAATGGCATCATTTTTACCTATTAACCTAATTCATTTAACCAGTTTAATTGACCCCCTTATATGCTAACACTTCATCTTGTTAAATTAAATAAACCAAACTATTTAATTTAAATCCCTAAGTCTCCTTATTTAAATAAATAACCCTAAGTTATTTAATTAAATAACATTCCACCTTTCCCCCTTTCATTAAATCACTTTATTAAAATGAATATCATGTAATTTTTCAAATCCCCTAATTGCATAATTAAACCTTTGGTTAATTATCAATTACTAATTAATCTAATTACCCCCACTTGCAAGGAAATATTCCTCCTTTGCACATTCCTCCAAAAAGGAATATTCCCATGGAATATTCCTTTCCCCTTTGCATAATTTAATTTAGTTTTAATTAACTAAATCATCCTTTTCCCTCACCCATGAGAATATTCCAAAGAATATTCTCTCTCCTCACTCATTTGAAAATGGGGGATATTCCTTTTTCTCAACAAACTTACTTAGCTTCTTGAGCAAGTTAACTTGTGATCTCTTGGACAAGTTGAAATTGTGTTTGTTTGAAGGAATGCTAACCCTTGATTAAATCTCATCTCACATTCTCACACGTTGATGAGAATCCATGATCCACGCCTCCAATTTCTTCCATCCTTCACCGTTGATTGATCTTTTTATCTCAATCATTCATTTCTCATTTTCTCTCCTATTAATAGGTCACTATTTGGAGACAAATGGATCCATATTTTAGAGAAAACTTATGCTATTGAAATCACTCACACTCACATTCATATTTAGCACACATTTAACATCTTTTAGTTCATTTTAATTGCATTAATTAGCTTTAATATTCCATTAATGGCCTCCATGATCACATAATGCATCCATTTAGCTTGTTTAATTAATTAGGGTTTGGATCTTTTAGGTTACAATCCATGTAGAATTAGCTTAGCATTTGTATTGATTAATAATTTAGCATAAAATCATGTTTAATTAGCTTGCATCATGCTTATTTGGATTAAAGTCATGTTTACATGCACATCTCACAACCGTCCCATCAATTTTCTTTAATAAAACTGACTGGGGAAAGCTCATTTATCCACAAGATTGGGAAAGGTTCACCATTCCACATCAACACGGCACCACTCAGACAACGAGATAAGTTTTGAATGGATTAGAGTAGACATTTATATGCTTTCATAGTTTAGAATTCTTAGTTTTGGCAAATATTTAGTTTAACTTTCATTTCAATGATCCTATTGAGATTTGATGTTATTGGCTTCGTTATGCTTTGATTGTTCATGGATCAAGTGTAACTAACCAATACTAATCTATCCAATCACATTCTAGCACTATAAGGAAGGAAAAAAAGATCAAATTTAATCAATTTCTCTCTCAAATTCCATCTTTTCTAACTTTTGTAGGATATAATGATGCTTAAAAGAATTTCAATGATGCCTTTGTTGGGCGTTGCCATATAGCAATGCTATTTTCATCTAAAACAATGGTGCCTATTTAATATCCTGATGCTTATTAAACAAAACAATGATGATAATACATTTTAGAGGTATCAAAATTTGTAAATGACAATGCTCTCAAATGGAAATGCTATCATCATCACTATTTTCTCTACAGAGTGACACCCAACTTCACCAGAGTGACGCTATGGTGAATAGAGATGCCCAACTCTGTTAAGAAAATTGATGATCATTTTTCAACATGTATTTTAATTTTTTTCGCTTCATCAAATTACTAACATGCTTCTAATGTTGTTATGGTTTTTATACTAACAGGGTTTTGTAGGTTGGACAATAAAAGTTGAAGTGACGAAGCATTCTTATATTTTCATCTTACAAGTGTAACATGTGTTGGACGATTTTGGGGCAATTATAACCCATCTATTATGATTTTAATTTTATGGTTTAGGACCACACTAATTTTCATTTGGGTTTAAAAAGAACACTCAAATGGGACTATAATTGAACCCTCACTTCATCATTTTACTTTGGATTCAAAATTGGATTAAACAACTTAACATTTTGTTCGGTGGATAAAATGAATTCATCTTAGCTTTAGGGGTTAAAATTAACAAGTGTTTTCTATGTTTTGATTTACATATTTTTTATTGAATGCATATGCAATTCTCTCATGCCACTCGACAATCTTGAGAAACATAAACATTCCTTAAAATTTTGTATAATCACCTACATCTTTCATTTTGGATTAAAAATGAACCCCTTGCTAGTGTAGGGAAAAAGTGTGGTGTGTGTCCTCTCTTTGTTTCATAAAAAATGAGATTATCAAACTACAAATGTACTTCCTTGGTATTTTTTATCTCTAGAAGGCCTAGCTCCCTTCTTCGAAAGGAGGGAAAAACCCAAGTGGAAAAAGCTAAAGCCAAGCTCTTTCAAGCCGCTATATAAATAATGCGTTTGTGATGAAAGTCATAAACAACAAATGAGGATTCATCATAACAACAAGTGTCACCCTTAGTATCCATGTGATACATTTAAACATCTTCTTAGGAAGAGACTAGGATGCCTCTAAATTCTCCATAATCTTTAGCTAATCATGCCACATGTATGGCCACCTCAAATGAAATCCCTTATTATGAACCAACTTTTTAGAAGACAACAAACTTTATGCTTGTTGGTGCAAGAACAACCATTTTGAATCTGCCCCACATTTTACTATTCAATTGTTGAAATAGGAAAATCCTTAGGATCTTTCGGTCTGGGTATGTGCAGGATTATCATGGAAAAAACAGGGCCTTAAGTGGCAAAAAATTCAGAAAAATCAGAGTTAGGCAACTTGATGTAAAATTTTGAATAAGTTATCTATATTATTTCAAAAATATGTAACAATAGAATTTGTAGAAAATTTAATTTAGTTTCTAAACTACTACGTTTCTTTAAAAATGAAAAAAATCTATTTGGTGAAAATTTGAAATTTCAATACAGTAGTACTTAAATTTCAGAGAAAAAATAAGAAGTAGGCGTTTGTCTAACCACCCTAACCACAATAATTTAATGATAATATTTTTTTGGAATATTTTAGATATAAGTAGAGGACTCATGTCTCAATGTGATGCATATTTGTTTGTAAAAAATTTTCCAAATAAATAATTAATTATGAATTTTTTATTACAACTTTTAGAAAATAAAAAAACTTGTATGTCTAACCACCTTAACTTGGTCAAAACTTCATGAAATTCATTTATTTATTTTTTAATCCTATAGTATGTGAAGCATAGTGTGAACCATTTGAATCTAGACCTTGCACAAACACAATAAACATGCAAACAATTAGATCAAACACAAGGTTAGAAACAAATGATTCCTCAAGAAATCCATTTGAAATTTGCAAAAGATAAGAAATGAAAATGAAGAACACAAATGAAACAATTAAATCCTATCTAATGCAAGCAAACTCTTGATCTCTTGAGGGAGTTGGTGCCAATTTGATGTGGAAATTGGCCCTTTCCCAACTCCTTTTGCAAGCTTGATGATGAACGAATGAAGAAGAATGAGAAGAGAGTGATCCACTTGATGAAGACTTTGAATGTATGCTCCAAGCTAAAATCTGCAAAAAACCTAGCTATGATTCAATGAGATGGATGAGAATTGCTAAGTATTTTAGCATGGTAACTTTGCTTGAGATGTGGATGATCAAATGCATGGTGAAGCATTCTATTTATAGAATGTTGAAATGGAAACAAAGCCAAAATAGAGCAATGTGGGACAAAGATTTGGCCAATGGCAAAATGCCACTTGTCCAAATGTGATTAGATGAGGAATGAGCAAGTTTTGACAAATGTGCCAATAAATGCATTTTTGAATTTGAATTTTGAGAAAAGACATGTAAGAGGGGGAAAGAAAATTGCATTGAATGCCACTTGGCTCAAGGCAAGGACATGTAAGAAGAAGTAAATGCCTTGTTGGAAGGACTTGTAAGAGAGAGTAAATGACATGTTGGAAGGACATGTCATTCAAATTTTGAATTTGAAATAGAAGAATATTTCTCCAAAAGATGCTCTGTTGAGGGAAAATGAAGATTTAATAAATCAATAAATTGATTTATTTGTGCAAGTGGAGATATGTAGAGAATGCAAGTGGGTGAGATTAGTATTTAATCTGGTTAGATTAAATAAATAAATAAATGATGATTAGGTGAGTTGACTTATTTTGACTTAGATTTTTGGATTAATTTAAATCAAACAAGAGAGGAAATGATTTAATGAGTTTAATTAAATAAACATGTTTTGATTATTTAATTAAAGAGATTGAAGTAAGATTAAATTAAATAAGATTTTAATTTATTCAATTTAATAGATAGACTTTAGAGATTTAATTAAATAAAATTAATTATTTAATTAAAATAGGGATAATTAGATCAGATGAATTGATTTAATTAACAAGGGAAAGTGACTTAATTAGACAAAAATAATTTATCTAATTAAGAGACAAATATTGATGAATTTAATCAGATAAGGGAATTTGATTAAACAGTTAGACCGAGGGATGATTTAGGAAGAAACGATGTTAGTAGATCAGAGTTAGATGCGCAATGTCAACTTGTACATTTTGCGTGTCTACATTTTGCCCCTCTTTGAAGCAATGTACTTGTTGCATTGATTCAAAGAATGATCTTGTCATGATCAAAATAAAAAAATTTCTGATTTTTCGAATGCCCCACTATTGCCCCAGTGAGAAGAATTGCACTGGTATATTGCCCCCTCGAGATGTTGAATGGGAATGCCAATTGCCAATCAAAATCATGATAAAATGCGAGAGGAGTGGTTGATGTAGATGAATGGACATTCATTAGCTGTGGGTAGCTTCATGTACCAACTGGGATAGAAATGTTAGTAAAGATAGAAGAATGTGATAGAAGAATGAAAGAATGAGATGATCATGCAAATGGTGATGACTACTTGCCGTGGAGTTGGGATTTTCAAAGGGCGGATTTCCTTATGTTTGATAATACACGCAGTATGATGCATCAAGGTATCGAGAACCAGGATGGCGTTGTACCTAGTGTGATGGACTTTGACTCAACAAATCGGATAGGAGTATTCTTGTTCACACCTAACATACAGAACCCTGTCTAGAAAATAGTTCAAATATTTCAAATATCTCAGACCAAAACATAGGAAGGCAAGCCTTTCTATGTGGTCAACAAGAAACTTAAAACACCCTCGCTACAGACTAAACAAAAGAACGCATGACCAAGGTTATATTACAAAGATATCCAACAAGCACAGCAGACAAAAGATAATGATCGTTGCCCCATTCCTATCTCTCTAAATCCTTCGTTCGGACATCATCGAGAGGTCCTTGGAATGAGCCCAATGAGATAAATCAAACAAGATAAAGTAAGTGAGCAAACAAACTAATGTTCTTTGTACCGTTAGCCGAGAGAAATGATGTTTTGAAAGATGGGAGCCGAAACTTATTGCCAAAAGATAATGTCCATTGTCGGAACGGATCCTAGGACATGTTAATGACACGTCGTTTTGTTTACCCAAAGTGGTTGGTTTGATAAAAGTGCCCATTGTTGGAACGGATCCTAGGACATGCTTTTATCAAACGATGATGAAATTGATTTATGATTTATATGCCATTGATAAGAAAAGAGTTGACCAACTTGCTTGCTGACTGACCTATACTTGAGATTTTGACAGTTTAGGTTTTCACATTTGACTGCTAGACTTGTTTCTGACTGTTTTACCAAAGGTTGAGGGTGATGACGATTTATTATGGATGATTGATTATTGCGAGTGTAAGCAAGATGAGGCGGATGGATTTTTTTTCAAATATTTGGATGTTTTTGGAGTTTTGCCATGTTTTGAGGCTGTTTTTGGTATTTTTTTGAGATTTTCAAATGTTTTGATTTTCAATTTTCCAATGTTTTGAGATTTTCTGATATTTTGACCAAGAGACTAACCTAAAGACCTATCCTAGGGGCCTCGAGGGCTGATCAACAGATTAGCCTTGCCTACGTATACACGAGACCACGTAGTTCGACCTGACTTGACCGATTTACAGATGAAGATATACATTAGGAGATGTCAGTTTATTATGACGGACTCCTATAGGACTGACCTAAATGTCTTGGGGGATGATCAAAGATCAACCTTGCCTACGTTCAAGCTCAGAGATGACGTAGTTCGACAAGACGACCTTGTTTTTGGATTTTTGAATGACTTTTTGACCTGTTTTTGGATTTTGAAATGTTTTGGATGTTTTTGGATTTATTTTTTATGTTTCTGATGTTTTGGATTTTCTAATTTTTTGATGTTTTTGGATTTTCTGATTTTTTGATGTTTTTGTATTTTCTGATATTTTGATTTTTTTGGATTTTCTGATTTTCTGATGTTTTTGGATTTTTGGATTTTCTGATGTTTTTGGATTTTTTGATTTTGAGAACTTTAAGACCAGACACGAATCCGATCTAATGGGAACATGCCCCCGGCATGATGCAATAGACTACTCTGATAAAGGCAGGATAAACTGACCTTGAGAATGGGCCAAGTAGTACTAGGAGGGATCATGATACGAACACAGGACCAAGCTATGGTGCGGTTGCGAGTGGATGATAGATACCGGAGATATGGATGAGATGGATGGAAGTGAAATGGAGAGGGATGATCTGGATCAAGCCATAAAGATCCTAGTGGATGGAAGGGTCTTATTTACACAAAGGCGCTTTTGTTGCGAGGGTTTTCACGAGTACTTGTCCAAGGTACCACCAAAGTGGTTTTCACTAGAGGATAATTTTTTGATCCTTTTTTCTATTTTGTTTGGATTTTTCTTTTTGATTTTGTTGTTACCAAGGCTTTGTTTGCGGGTTTTCGGCCCGGAAGTAACCATTTTTTAGGACTTTTTCTAATTTTTTGGTTTTATACCTTGAAAGAATTAGGCATAAAACTTTTTGAGATGGGGAGCCTTCATGGGCTCCTGAGGAAGTTCCCTTTGGGTGTTGATAGCTGATATGCCCCTAATTTATATATTTGTGGCGATGAAAGGCCCTAACCAATTGGGTTCAAACTTGCGCTACTGGCGGGATTTGGGACATTCTTTTTTGATTTTCTTTTAGACCCGGTTCTACGGCTTGAAGTCCTGCTTCACGATCCTCTTGTTGTAGCTTAGTTTGAGTCTATTTTGATAGACTTGCAAATGATTCAAAGCCGATCCTTCTCTCATCCATTAGCTCCATCTCATTTTAGTCTTGAGACCCGATATTCTTCATCGATTGATGGGGATTTTGCGATGATATTAGAGGGATGGGAGCCAGTCTCAATGGGAGTATGGCCACGATCCATAGACCAAGGAGAAGGGGTGGTGCTAGTGGGTGTGTGGATACTGGTTCAATGGGCCCAAAGGGCAGGAATAAGTTGAAAATGTCAGTCACAACCTACGTCATTGACTATTTTCTTGAGGATTTTCAGAATGGTTTTGTTTGTAGCTTCTCCTTGGCCATTGCCTTGGGGATGATGCGAGGGGTGGAAGTGATCTTTGGATTTTGAATTTCTTGCACAAGTCACGAACCTCCTAGTTCTTGAATGGTGTCCCATTATCTGAGATAATGGCTTGTGGGACACCGTAACGACATATGAGATAGTTCAGGATGAATTTTGAGATTCGCTTCCCAGTGATATAGGTCATGGGTATGGCTTCCACCCACTTTGTGAAGTACTCAGTTGTAGTTATAATGAATTTGTGGCCATTAGACTAGGTGGGTGAGATTTTCCCAATGAGGTTGAGTCCCCACTGCGAAAAGGACCATGGTGTGATAATCGGGTGAAGTTCTTGAGCTGGAGCATGGATGAGGTCCCCATGCTGCTGACATTGTAAACACCTTTTAGCATGATCATGTGCTTCTCACTCCATTGTGGGCCAATAATACCCTAGCCTCAGCAGTTTCTTGGCTATGGTTATTTTGCTCGTGTGTGAGCCACAAATACCATTATGAACCTCGATTAGAGTAGTTAATGCCTCCTCAGCGTTTAGACAGCGTAGTAAAGTACCCTCTATGCTTCTACGGTATAAGGTATCACCTAGGATGACAAATCTAGATGCCTTTTGGATAAAGGTTTGTTTTAGGCTCGATGGTAGGTCAGCGAGTAAGACTCCTATTTGAAGATATGTATATATGTCATGATACCAAGGATCGCCAGGACCAACGATTTCACACACATATTCTGATTCTGGTACCTCGAATGTGGGAACGAGAAGCTGCTCGATCAGAAATTCATATTTTGGTACGTTATGAGGAATGTCAAATAGAGACCCAATTGTAGCCATGGCGTCAGCGGCTCTGTTGTTGGTTCTTGGAATCTGCTCAAATGTTATGTCGATGAAGGATTCCTTTAGAGTCTCCACCAATTTTTTGTATGGGCTTAGCTTGTCATCCTTTGTCTGATATTCATTATTGACTTGATTTATGATCAATTGAGAGTCTCCGTAGACTTTGAGGGCTATGATATTCCATTGCACTACTATCCTGAGACCTATAGTCAAAGCCTCATATTCCGCTATGTTGTTCATGCAAGGAAATGCTAGTTTGTATGATCTTGGTATGCAGTCCCCCTGTGGGGTGATGAAGAAGACACCAGCTCCTGATGCATGTTGTGTGTATGAGCCGTCCAAGTATAATTTCCAGTGATCAGCTACATTGAGGTTAAAGATGGATTCGTCTGGAAATTCAGATACAAGAGGATTCTCAGAATATATGGGTGCTTCTACTAGTTGATCTGCAATAACTTGACCTTTAATGGCTTTTCTTTCCACATACTTGATGTCATACTCTGACAGTATCATCACCCATTTTGCCATTCTGCCCATGAGCATTGCCTTGGATAAGAGATATTTGAGGGGATCAATTTTTGCAATGAGCTTGATCTTGTGTGCCAACATGTAGTGTCTGAATTTTTGGGATGCAAATACTACTGCAAGGCAAGCTTTTTCAATGAAGGAGTAATTTATCTCGTGATCGACCATTGTCCTGCTGATATAGTAGATGGCCCTCTCTGTTCCATTTTCATCATGCTGGGCTAGGAGAGCTCCAAGGGTTGTTGCTGTTGCTAACACATATAGGATCAATGGCTTCTTTGGGATAGGTGGCATTAAGACTGGCAGTGTCAGTAGATATTCCTTTATTTTGTTGAATGCCTCTTCGCACTTGGTATCCCATTTGTATACTACCCCCTTGTGGAGTAGGTGTGAATACGGATTCTTCTTGTCTACCAGTTGTGCTATGAACCTTCTAATGGATTGGAGCCTTCCTTGGAGGCCTCTCAGTTGTTTTAGATTCCTTGGTGCTTCCATCTCAAGGATTGCTTTGACTTTTGCAGGATCCACCTCGATACCCCTCATGCAGACTATGTATCCTAGTAATTTTCCTGATTGCAAGCCGAAGACGCACTTCTTGGGATTTAGTCTGACCTTGTATTCCTATAATCTATAAAAGATAGCACTTAGGGTTGCTATATGATCTTTTATTTTTCTTGACTTTGCTAGGATGTCGTCGACATAGTCTTCGACTATTTTGTGAATCATATCATGGAATATTAGTGTCATGGCCCTTTGATAGGTTGCTCCTGCATTCTTTAGACCAAATGGCATCATGTTCCAGCAGTAGGTCCCCCACGGACAAGTGAAAGCCATCTTGTGTTGGTCTTCTTTTGCTATCATGATTTGGTTATATCATGAAAATCCGTCCATTAACGATAGCATCTCGTGCCCTACTGTCATGTCTACTATCATGTCGATGTTGGGGAGCGGGAAATCATCCTTGGGACATGCTTTGTTCAAATCTCTAAAATTTGTGCAAATTCTGATAGCTCCATCAGGTTTTGATATAGGTACCAAGTTTGATACCCATTTTGGATAATCGATTGGTCAGATAAATCATGCATCTAACAACTTTTTGAGTTCCATTTTGACTAACAAAGCAATTTGAGGATGCATTTTGCGAAGCTTCTATCTGACAGGTTTTGCATCTGGATACACTACTAGGTGGTGAACCATAGTAGTTGGATCAAGCCCTAGCATATCAGCATAACTCCATACAAATTTTATTTGTCTTTCCCTTAGGAATTCTACTAGGAGTTCTTACTCTTCTGATAATAGTGATTTCACATAGAATGTGATATGCAGGGTCTCCTTTGTTCCTAGGTTGACTGAGTTGCATTTTTTGGCCAAGACTGTTGACTTCTCTTGATGAATAGCTCTTAGGGGAAGATTGAATCCTTCATCCTCAGGCCCCTCAAAGAGGTTTTCACCATTGGATACGTCCTTTCTTTTTACTATTTTCTTGTCAGAGAGTGCCACAGTGTGGTTTTCACTCAAGGACTTGGATATGATTCTTAGTTTTTCACTTTTGTGACTAAAGGATTCAATCGTTTCCCCGTAATAAGCATGTGTGTAACTCCATTATGAATCATGCCTTATGATCTCCATCTGGAATGTTATCCCTCAACCCCATGAATTCTGAGAGTGCCTCATTGTTTTTGAATGTGTTGAGAACTGGTGGTCCTCGTTGGTCATAGTCGATTAGTTGGGGGTAGACTAAGCAGATCTCATGATTTTGAATATCTGGTTCAAAGGATATGGTACTAATCATACATAGAGTGGTATCTTCGAATAACCTAGGGAGATTGGATATGATATCTTTGTCATCGCTACTAATATAGGGCTCAATGATAAAATTATGTGTGTCTCTACCTGTGACTATTGGTGAGTGTAGTTGTACTATTACTGGCTGAGGAGAAACATTAGCAGCTCTAACCGAAGGACTTCAGCCACGTATGGTTATTCTCGGAGTGGCACATCCAAGACCAAGATTTGTTATGGGTCGCGTCTCTGGCATGATAGGTATTATGAGGTCGTTGTCATTTTGTCCCAATCTGGTTTCGGTCATGGCCCACAGAAGCATCATGTGTAGGCCTCTCTCTTTCATCCATTGGTAATTTAGGTGTTGGTCTTTCATCTCGATACAACATGTTTGATGGATCTGCTTCAATTACCTCATGGCCAAGGTCTCCCCACCTTGTGAATTCAGGATAATTTTGAGGATAGGTTTGTGATGTGGGAGCTTTATTTTCTTGTGGGCGTCCTCGTGATCTTGGAGATTGTGGTAACTCTCCTATCACAAAAAGCATTGTTAGGGAGCCTATAACTCCACAACCGTCCTCTGGATGATGAGCTTGATATCGGATATGGTGGGAATGGCGGGTGTCTCTATCGCAGAAGTGGACGTGAGAGTGGCGGGATCAATGTATGATGTGGATGGGCCCTCATCATTTTTTGGCACTTGGGGGATTTTGTAATATTTGGCTTCAAGGTTCTTGCAGTATGAAAACGGCTCAGGATCTCCATGGACAGTAACCTCTTGTCCATTATGTGTAAATTTTACACATTGGTGGAAGGTTGATGCTACGACTTTCATTGCATGGATCCATGGGCATCCCACGAGAATGTTGTATGGTAAGTTGAGGTCCAAGACCTGACATGTGGTTTCCATGAGTGTTGGCCCTACTTGGATAGGGAGCTTAATTGTGCCTTGAGACACTCTTTCTTGGTCATCATATGCTCTGATTGTGATGCCTTTACCTTTGTCAATGGTATCCTCTGATATTTTCAATTGTTTGATTAGGCTGAGAGAGCAAATGTTCAAACCTGCACCCCCATCCACTAGGACCCTTTTGATTTTTCTCTTGTTTACAATGACCTCCAAGTGAAGTGTGCGATTGTGAGATGGTTGGGCGGGAAAATCTTGGTTGGAAAATGTAAGGAGATTAGGTGTTATGATGTTTCCAACCATAGCTTGGAATTGTTCTACATCGAGGTCTGCGGGGACAGTAGATGAGGCTAATGCTTCCTCAAGGATCTTTTTATGGGCCGATGATATTTTTAACAACTCCATGATGGAGATGTGTGTTGGTGTTCTTTTGAGTTGGTCTATGACATTGTAGCTATATGGAACAACTCTTGATGTAGGGACTCTATTGGGTTGGGATGACCCTGCAATGGTGACTTTGCCGCCTCTTGTGGTGACTCCACAATCTTTGGCATGGGCGCCCTTGATGGTGATGACCATGCAGTTTTCATTGAGGTTGGCAAAAACTGTTTCATATACATGATTTGCACTGCCCTTTCCTTTATCCTTGTTATTCCCTTTGTTGCCATGATTCGGCATCGGATTCGTGTATATTTTAAGATCTTGATTCCCTATAGGTGTTTCCACATTTATGATTCTTTTGTCGATGAGATCTTGGATGATGTTCTTGAGTCTCATACAATTGTTTGTGGTGTGGCCTTTGATTTTGTGGAACTCACATAGTTGATTTTCATTTTACCAAGGAGGTTTGACATCAGGTTCTTGATAATTCTCAAATGTAGGAGCTTGGATGAGTTTTTCGTCGATTAGCTTTTTCATGATGTCCTCAAGTGGTTCCCCCAAAGTAGTGTATTTTAGTTTGGGGTATGTTTTGCGTTGAGGTGGTCCTCTTTGGTCGTTGACGTTATTGATGGTGGGATTATTGTTGGGTTGATATGTTGTGTGATGAGTGTTTTGGCATTGTGGTTGGATTTGCAGTGCGGGTGTATTTTGGCGTGGACCACTAATGACCACCTTGGCATCCACGACACCATCATTAGTGATGTTTTTGTTTCTCACCCATGTACGAGGTTTATCATTGTAGTTTGATGATGAGAAGTTGTTTTGCAGTTCGTGATATGATGTTGATTTGATGGGTTGAGTCACAAGGGCTCTTTTGATGCTAAGCACCTTGGAGATCAATTGATCATATGTGGTGATACCCTGAACTTTGAGATGGAATGATAGGAAACTTTCAAGGTTGGCTATGATTGTGCAAACTTGTTGTTCTTCTGGCATGGTCCATTTGCTCTGATTGGCCTTGGATCGCCATTGTTGAAGGAATGAAGCGAAAGATTCATTCTTCCCTTGTTTTAGAGCGTATAGTTCTTCAAGACTAACATCCATTGCAATGTTGCCTACGTAGTTCTTAATGAATGCACTTGTAATCTCTTGGAATGTTCTAATGCCTGTAGGTAAGCGAGAGAACCATTCTATAGCGGGACCTGCCAAGCTTCTAGGAAATAGCCACATCAGATATGTATCGTCATATGCGACTTCCATGCAATGAACCTAGAATTCCCTGATGTGATCTTCAGTATTTCCTGTCCCTCGATATTTGTCAAATTTGGGGATTTCAAATCCCTTAGGGAATGGTTTCATTTCTAAGCTCCTATCAAATGGATAGGAGGACAAGTTGCTTTGTGTTGTTGTTCACCCTGATTGAAGATCGAGTACTTGTTGCGAGAGCAACTTGAGTTGTGTCGTCATATCATTCTAAGGATCAGGGGGTGGGATGAATGTGTTTTGGGGTGTTGCAATTGTGGTTTGGATGGATGGGTTGGTTGGTGCATTGTTCAATGGTATCAGTATGTTGTGGTGGGCGAAGTAGGCTTCTACTTGCTTTTGGATGAACAATGTTTTTTGTTTCTCTTGTTGTTGTTGCGCTAGGATTTTTGCTTGTTGTTGTACTTGTTGCTGTTCTAACAACGCTTGTTGTTCTACTTGTTGCTGCGCTTGTTGCTGATCTAACAATGCTTGTTGTTCTGCTTGTTGTTGTTCCCACAACGCTTGTTGTTGGGCTGCCAATTCTGCTGCTTCTTGCTGATCTTGGTATTGCTTTAGTGCTTGTTGATATGCTTGCAATTGCACTGCTTGTGCAATAATTTGTGCTTGTGCTTGTGCTTGTTGTGCTTGCGCTTGAGCTTATGCTTGGGCTTGCGCTTGTGTGGCTTGTTGCTGCAATAATATTTGTGATTGAGCGACCCTTTATGCTTGCAATGCTTGCGTAGCTTGGGCAGCTTGAGTGGCTTGTTGTTGCTGTTGTTGTTGTAATAATTCTTGAGCTTGTTGTACTTGTTGTGCTTGTAATGTGGCTTGTGCAACTTTGGCGGCTTGCACGGCTTGAGCGGCTTGTTGCATGGCTTTTTGTTTCTGCACTTGTTGGTATTCTCTTTGAAAAGCAACTTGTAATGTTGCGTCGAATTGGTTTGATGTGGTGAATGTTGGTGGTGGTGGAGGTGGTGGTTGATTTGGAATGGTGGTAGATGATGATGTTGTGTTGATTATTTGGTTGGTGGATGGTGTTGTCATGTTGATTATGTGATTGGTGGATGGTGTTGTTGATGTGGTAAGTGGCGTCATTGATGTGATTGGCCCTTGAGAGACCATGCTTTGCAATGTTTTGGGGGTGTTTGATGATGTTACCATTGCTTGTGTGTTTGTCGTTTGTTGTTGTGATGTCAACAATAATTTTTGAGTGTTTGGAAAGATGTTTTGATTGATGGTTGGGATGTATGTTTGATTGATATTTGGTAGGGGAGGAAGCCCTAGACCAAGGAGTGGTGTAGATGATAATGGTGATGGTGGGAGAGGTGGAAATGTAAGGGGGTGAATCCTTGCGAGAGTGTTGTGGTGTTGAAAATGCCCCCTGGTCTGAATATGTCTCCCTCCTCTTGTGAATTTGTGAGGAGAGGTGTTTGTGGTGCTCCGTGAAAAGATGTTGATGATGGGTCATAATGTAAAGTGAGAGGAACATTTTGGTGTAATGGATTATGGAGGATGTTTTGTTCCACTGTGGTGTTTGCGTCCAGGTTTTGGTTATTCACAAGGGGATGTGATTGAAGTGCATTTAGGAATGTGTTTCCCTTGTTAACATTGGGTTGAGTTGGAGCAAATGATGTTGTGATTTGCGGGATATTTTTTGTGACATTTTGAGATGGGGGTGTAGATGAAATGGGGATGGTGGATGAGATTGGTGGAAAAGATGTCTCTACTATAGTGGTCACATCAAAATCTGAAGGCAACTTGGCCCCTTTCTTTGCTAGTTCAAGCATGTACAATGAAGGGTTGAGTCTCATCATGATGTTGATGATTCTATGGTTGTCCAGATTTTGGAGCATTTCAACTATTTCTTCGCGAGACATTCCAAAGGTGAGGTTCTCCCCTTGATTTTCTTCTTGTGGGTTTTGTGATGATGAGGGGATCAATGGATTGCTTGATTCTGCGAGATTCATTTCTATGTTTTTTTGGCTAAGGTCACTTGAAGCGGGAGTTTCTTTGTGGGCTTCCATACTCTTCTTGTATTGAGATCTCGTTTGAACCATAAAACAAGGATCAATCTTCGAGAATATGGGAGACGAATCTCTTGATTCCTTGGATTAATCTCTATTTTATGTCCCAAAGTGAAAGTTTTAGGATGCTTTTTAGGATCAAATGTGATGATGATAAGATGGTGATGTTTAAAGATGGATGTTATGGATGTTTTTGGCTTTTGATAAATCTTGAATGAAATGCTAGGACTTTGGATTTTTTTATTGGTTTGATTTTTGGATTTTGAGATTTTGTCCTTGATCTTGATTTGGATTTTGATTTTGATTTTGAAAAAAAAGACCCTAAGATGTTTGATAATGATCTAAAGGATAGTTGTGTTCAAAGGATGATGATTTGGATATGTGTGAGGAGAAGGATGCATCTACCCAAACCTACCCAAACAAAATGATTGTTTCACTAAGTATATGGAGAAGGATTCATCTACATACACTAAGCTAGACAAGATGATTTGGATGAATTTGACTAAGGATATGCAAAAGGATGCATTTACACATTCCTAGCCAAAGTTGTGTTTTGATAAATGTTTCAAGGACTTGGTCTCAATGATTTTGGTGTTTGCTTGATTTTGTCATAAAGCCTAGCACTTCAAAGATGATTTCAAGGTTTTTTCAAAAGATGATTTGTGAGATGGATTTTGATGTTTTGAAAGATGGATGAAAGAGGTTTGATTTGTTTTGATCCTTAGGTGAACCTAAAAAAGACACTTTGTGTTTTCCTAGACCTAGGTATTGAAGAGCATGCATATGCTTCCTAAAGACCTTTGTAACCAAGAAATGATTTGAACATTTTGGATTTCCAATCAATGATTTGTGCTTTTGGGATTTGGAGTCTTCAACACACATGAAAGTTCATTTTGCTTAGCTTTGCTTAATGGCTTTATTTTACCAAAAACACTCTCTTTGACTAAAGTTTCAAACTAAGATGTCCAATGTCTTAATTTCTTTAAACCCCACAAGATATTTTATGTGGAAATTCAATGAACTTAAGGCAAAGGTTTTCCTATTGTTTATTCAAGAAGACAAATTGAGGTATAATCCAATGCTTAGGAACCTCTAAGGATGTGAAAGCCCAGGGAAAGCAGTAACATGTGGATTGAGTCAATGATATTTGTCTTCAAAAGGGTTTGAAATTTTGAGAATCATGTTGAATGTTTGTTTGCAAAATGTTTTTGAATACCACACTGTGTTTTCAAACGAAGAACAAGTACAAGCCCTATGGATGTGTAAGACAATATTTGTTGGATTCCCACTTGGACAAGTCCAGCTATGCTTATCTCTAGCGGATGGTTAGATGCTTGACCCCACTGGCTCCCCTCGGCGGCATTATCGTCAATTGGGGCAGCCAAGCATCAAAACCCACGAAACTCCCATGGCATGCTTTCCATCTCTACTAGAAGACCGTAAAAGTGTGGGGTGGCTTCAGAATGACCGTTCTTGCACCAACAAATAGATTAAGGATTTTGGAAAATTCTAGCACATGGGTTCTAGTAAGGACTTTCCGTTCGTGGAGATTGACCCATTCGACAAAAGTCCCCTTTCGGATCCATCTTGTCAGAGCCAACGTGTGATAATGGTGTTTAACCAATACCCACATTTATATCCTAGCTGGAAATACTCTTAGCTTTAGAGTGTTACCGGTTGAGTCGTTCCCTTGGGTGAGTACTTTTTCCCCAAGGCAGGCCCTCTAGGATAAACAAAAGCAAATGAAGAACAATATTCATAACTCGATCAATCCTTGTAGGCAACAAGGAGAGAGAATATATGTAACAAAGCCCCCACTCACACTCGCACAATAGTTTGTTCAATTTTAAGCCCAAATCAAAGTGTGGAGGTGATTGCTTTATCTCAACCCAAAGTCATGGAAAAGACCTTTTGATTCTCAAGATCGCTATAAAGCGCGAGAGAAGCGCATATGTCCTTTTCCAATGGCTTTAGTCTAAGTAACCCTTCACAAACAAATAAAACTACACTTCTTCTTTTTAAACCCTCAAAGCAATGATGATTTCGTTTTAAAGCACCAAATGAAGTGTGAGAAATTGCCTTGTTCAATTGTTAATCCAATAAACCAAATCTAGTAAGTTGTGATCCTAAAGTTCATTTTATCCTTTGCAAGAAATGAAAAAGGTTCTTTTTAAGCCCAATTGAAAACTAGTGTCCTAAGAAGGAGAAGGATGACAAATTCTTTGAAGAAGTGTTAAACAAACACTTAAGTGTTAAAAAACACTTTGATTAGATAAAATATCATCCCCATGCTCCTCTTTCTTTTGATTTTGATTTCCAACTTGCAAAAGTGATCAAAATGTTAGATGAGATCAAAAGAAACAAAAGGATATAGGGGTTAGACAAACCATTTACCAAAACACCCTAAAACTTAGCCAAGTTATCATGTGTTTTTACTTCAAATGCAAATTTGAAAATTTTAACTAATTTATAGTTAAGAAACACCTATACCATTGGATATCTTGTAAAATTCTACCCTATTTTTAAAAAAAAATCATCAAAAAAGACCTACGTATCACCAAGATATGGTCATTTTAAAATTGACTCTAAAAACACTAAAATAGTGATCATATGCGGATTAATGAATAGTGCTGTCAAAAAATAGTGAAATTTTATTAAAAAAACGTGTTAGATTTGAGGTATATGCCCTCCTTCTAGCGCCAATATGTGAACCATTTGAATCTAGACCTTGCACAAACACAATAAACATGCAAACAATTAGATCAAACACAAGGTTAGAAACAAATGATTCCTCAAGAAATCCATTTGAAATTTGCAAAAGATAAGAAATGAAAATGAAGAACACAAATGAAACAATTAAATCCTATCTAATGCAAGCAAACTCTTGATCTCTTGAGGGAGTTGGTGCCAATTTGATGTGGAAATTGGCCCTTTCCCAACTCCTTTTGCAAGCTTGATGATGAACGAATGAAGAAGAATGAGAAGAGAGTGATCCACTTGATGAAGACTTTGAATGTATGCTCCAAGCTAAAATCTGCAAAAAACCTAGCTATGATTCAATGAGATGGATGAGAATTGCTAAGTATTTTAGCATGGTAACTTTGCTTGAGATGTGGATGATCAAATGCATGGTAAAGCATTCTATTTATAGAATGTTGAAATGGAAACAAAGCCAAAATAGAGCAATGTGGGACAAAGATTTGGCCAATGGAAAAATGCCACTTGTCCAAATGTGATTAGATGAGGAATGATCAAGTTTTGACAAATGTGCCAATAAATGCATTTTTGAATTTGAATTTTGAGAAAAGACATGTAAGAGGGGGAAAGAAAATTGCATTGAATGCCACTTGGCTCAAGGCAAGGACATGTAAGAAGAAGTAAATGCCTTGTTGGAAGGACTTGTAAGAGAGAGTAAATGACATGTTGGAAGGACATGTCATTCAAATTTTGAATTTGAAATAGAAGAATATTTCTCCAAAAGATGCTTTGTTGAGGGAAAATGAAGATTTAATAAATCAATAAATTGATTTATTTGTGCAAGTGGAGATATGTAGAGAATGCAAGTGGGTGAGATTAGTATTTAATCCTGGTTAGATTAAATAAATGATGATTATGTTAGTTTAATGATGATTAGGTGAGTTGACTTATTTTGACTTAGATTTTTGGATTAATTTAAATCAAACAAGAGAGGAAATGATTTAATGAGTTTAATTAAATAAACATGTTTTGATTATTTAATTAAAGAGATTGAAGTAAGATTAAATTAAATAAGATTTTAATTTATTCAATTTAATAGATAGACTTTAGAGATTTAATTAAATAAAATTAATTATTTAATTAAAATAGGGATAACTAGATCAGATGAATTGATTTAATTAACAAGGGAAAGTGACTTAATTAGACAAAAATAATTTATTTAATTAAGAGATGAATATTGATGAATTTAATCAGATAAGGGAATTTGATTAAACAGTTAGACCGAGGGATGATTTAGGAAGAAACGATGTTAGTAGATCAGAGTTAGATGCACAATGTCAACTTGTACATTTTGCATTTCTACACATAGAATGTGACACATGTTTTGGATTCAAAAAATATGGTACCATTTGAAAGCTATAGATGTTTTTCAATCAGCCTATCAATAGGACTTTAGTTGTAATTCAAATAGAAAATAAATAATAATTATTTATTAAATTCAAATTAAAGCATAATTTATATTGGTGGAAAGTTGAGAATCTCCTTTAAAAACCCTTTTCATTTCATCAATTTTGGGTAAAAAAAAAGTCGTCAGCCACATACCATACAAAAACCCATCATATCACCACTTTTTGGCCCATCATGATCCTACACATAACCATCTTTTGGATTTGAGATTTGGTGGTCCCAAGAAGTGTGTGTTGTGGAGGGGAGCCAGTGTTGCCAAATCTTTATATATAAATTAACCCTCGAGGATTAATACATTAACATTATTTTGTAGGTATATGGCAGTCTAACAATTGGATAACTATCAAAACTAAATATCGTTTACAACATTTACAAATAAATTAACCCTCGAGGATTAAAACATTAACATTGTTTTATAAGGAGGATGATAGTTTAACTCTCATAACTATTTAACTTGATCTAAACAAAAAAATAAATTTACAAATTCATTAACCCAAAAGATTAACACGTACGTTAACATCCCCCTCTTCATCTAAAGGGGTTATCATGAAACTATGCAATATTTTGAAGTGCTGAAACTTCTCTCAGCCAAGAACTTTGGTGAAGATTTGTTAGCTGATATGAAGAAATTGTTACTATGATAGATATTAAATTTGTTTGAGCTAAACATGTTACCATGATAGGGTTCAAACTTTGATAATAATCATGTTGCTTCGATAGGTCTCAAATTTGATAAAGAGCCTGTTACTTTGATAGGTCACAACTTTTGATAATAAGCTTGTTGCTTTAACAAGTTTCACATTTTAATAATAAGCCTGTTACCTAGATAGGTCTTAACTTTTGAAGAATGATCTTGTACCTTTGACAAGTCTCAACTTTGGGCTTGTTTTGTCTATGCTGCAATTTGGAAAAATGACCAAACTTTAGTGGCCAATATGAATAGTCACCAACTATAAATATGGGACAAGCATTGTCATTGAAAATTATATCTAAAACTTATTTGAAATAGCATACATTGGGTGCAGACATTGAAAATAGGATCTCCAATGGCACATATTGAGTGTAATAAAATATTGAAATTGTAGTGTAATTAACACACTGTAGAAATCTCAAAACATCTTGGAATCAACTCAGAATGTCTCGAAACATCTCAAAATCAACCCAAAACGTCTTGGAACGTCTCAGAATCAACCCAAAACATCTTGGAACATCTCAAAATCAACTCAGAATGTCTCAAAACATCTCAGAATCAAACCAAAACATCTTGAAACATCTTGAAACATCTTGGAATCAACCTGAAACGTCTCAGAACATCTCAAAATCAATTCAAAATGTCTTGAAATATCTCAGAATGAACTTTGAATGTCCCAGAACAACTCAGAATCATCTCAAAATTATCCCACGATTATTGAATGACATCTGAAACCCTAATTTCCTGTATTAATTGAACAAGAATACAATTTTTTTGTAGTGTCAAAGTCCATGCAAGGGATACAAAGTCACCTTGGTCATTAATACCCTAGTGCATCATATTTTTTTGCTATATCAAATAGAATTGTTCAAAACTATGAAGACTCTAAGTAAAGAAAAAGCAATACTAAAAACATCAAATTTCTATCTATCATTAAATATTTGTATCTAACAACAACAAATTTCTATCTATCATTAAATATTTCTATCACTACTAACAACATAAAATTTATATCTATCATTAAATATTTCTTCTAACTAACATCCATCTTGCATAGCAATATCATTAGTACTGGGTTGAAGGTAGAGGGTTGAGGGTTGAGGGTTGAGAGTAGAGGGTGTAGGGTTGAGAGAGAGAGGGGGGGTTGAGGGTTGAGGGTTGAGGGTTGAGGATTGAGGGTATAGGGTAGAGGGTAGAGGGTAGAGAGAGAGAGATATAGAGGGTTGAGGGTTTTAGGATTGAAGGTAGAGGGTAGATGGTTTAAGGGTTAAGGGTAGAGGGTATAGGGTAGAGGATTGAGGATTGAGGGTAGAGGGTTTAGGGTTGAGAGAGAGAGGGGAGGGGTTAAGGATTTTAGGGTTTAGGGTTTATGGTTTTAGGGTTTTAGGGTTTACGGTTTAAGGGTTGAGGGTAGAGGGTTTAAGTTTTAGGGTTTAAGGGTTTTATGGTTGAGGGTAGAGGGTAGAGGGTTGAAGGTTGAGAGAGACATAGAGAGGGTTGAGGGTTTAAGGGTTTACTATTTACAATTTAAGGGTAGAGGGTCTACAAATCTATTTCACTCCAACCTCTCCCATTATGAGGTCTTTCCCCCCACCCTAATTGGATAACTCTTTATCCCTCTCAAGTCTCTATCGCTCTCAGGTCTTAGTCCCTACCACACTACAAAGACTAATCTCTCTCACTCATATCCCCTCTCCATCTATCTCAAGTCTCACTCCCTTCCTATTGATATTGTGAAAGCATTTCAAAGCACCAAATTTGGCAAGCACCAAATGTGTTCTTTACCTTGAAATGGTAAAATAAGGGTTGCCCCATGATTCGGGCTCACATGCTTATGCTTTTTTCTGGTTTAGCACTTTATCAGATAGAGAAACACCTTTTTTATGTAGTTGACTCCCTGTTGTACCAATCTATGCTTGATCCATCACCCTTTTGCCACCAATTTCCATGCCTGACAATGTAGATGAAGACATTTTGAAGTTTCTACATCATTTTACATTATCTCAGGTAATATATTCATTTTGGTAATATTGAAATGTTTATATTTAGTATGTTTCTTTATTTTTGAAAATAATATAAATTCCTTTAATGATTTTATTAATCATAACAATTGGACATAGAATTCAACATTGAATTAGATGGGAGATGCATAAAAAAGTTAAATTTTTAGTACTTTGAAGAAAAAAATGAAACAATGACATAATTTAGATGAATTCATGTTTAAACTTATATAAACGACATCAACTTAACACAAATTTTCTTATGAATTCTATTTGCATTGCTTATAGTAGTCCATTTCTAACATGCTTAGATAAACGAATCCAACTTAACATAGGTTTTTGTGTGTTTCTTTTACAATTTATAGACTATTCATTTGATGATTTTATTAATCTTCATTTTTACACATAAAATCGAACATTAAATTTATTATTACTGATGGTTGTGGGAAAATTTTTATTTTCAACTAATTTGGAAAACCTAAGAGCTTTCATCAATGTTAATGTGCAAGTTTAATTTGGAAAACCTAAGAGATTTACAAAGGGGCCCTATTGGAAACTCCTCCTCAATCTGAAAACTCAATGGGGCAACAACAACCCGTCAAAAAAACCTCCAATTTCACCATTTATTTGTAGTACACTTTCAAAGACATCTAAACAAGAAACCCTCATTTTAGGCAATTTACATGGGCATTTAATTAAAAACTATATCCCAAACCTTGTCTAGCCTAGCCACCACTTAAAACACCCTTAATTATGTCTTCATATGCTTATAAATTCATTCACTAGCCTCTATCATCAATATTTCACCAAACTATAGTTCAAAACATCTATTTTCAAGCAAAATTTGCACAAAAACCTTTGGGACAGCAACACAAAAAGCCTTCAAACATCATACCTACTCAAAAAAACCATGTACACACCTAAATAATGCCCTCCTGACCCATTCCACCAAGTTACAGAACAAAACAGTGGGTGGAATGGCTTAAAATGTCATTTTTATACACTCTAAACCCTTAAAACAGGGTATACAGACCAGTTCTCTATAATTTGTCTCTAAAATGCACAAAAAAAATTGACATAAATCCAAACCAAGTCTAAAATGGTGTTAGGCCTACTGTCCACAATATTCACTCGATGAAAGATCAAAAAATTTTGGTACGTAACCGTAGAGATCAAAGAAATTTCAAATTTTCTAGAAAATACATAAAAACAGGGGGTGTTTCAATTACTTCTCTTCTCAAAATTACATGCCAAACTCTCCTTGACAACTTTTTTCTAAATACCATTTTACCCTCCTTGACAACTTTTGTCTAAATTGAAAACTTTTTGACATAATTGGCAATTTTTACATTTGTTGCCCAAAATGACTCAAATAAACACAAAATGCAATGTAATCAGTGGTATGGATAGGTTTGAAAACACGCATTACAATTTCTTTTCTTGTGGTATGGAGGTAGATTTATGTATGAAATTTTTTGTAGCATATAGACATGTTTGATAATTCCAAACAACTCACTGCCTTCTTTCATAAAATGCTTTGGTGTGTTCAATAAAATGCAATGTAATCAACCTTATCAATAAGTTTCATAAAATGCTTTACTTAATTTTTTTCTATGTGTGACTATGAATATGAAACATTCAACATCATGCCGAGGAAATAGCCAAATCCTCTAACACCAAAAGAACGTGCAGTAAAAAATGCAAGTAGAAGAGAATAAAAAATTGCAGCTTGTGAAGCAAAAGAATTGTAGCCCATACAACCAGAAATTCCTATGCAATCTAAGAGAGATGTACAATTTGAAAAATAAAGGGAACGAATGGAAAAAGTTTGTGGAAGGACACAAATGGATCCACAAGTTGGAGGTACATCATGAACCATAGGTGAAGTTCAATGCACATCTCCAGTTGAAGACACACCAACAACATGTGGTCTTCCAAGTACATCAGAAATCACATCTACAGTTGAAGACACACCATCAACAACATTGCATTTTGAAAGTACATCAGCAAACACACCTCTATTTAAAGTCACTCCACAAAAGACATCTGAAGTTGGAGGTATAACATCATTTACATGTCAATCTCAAGGTATGTCATCAATTGCACCTATGATTGAAGGTACACGATCTATCCCTGATGTTGTTGACATTCCTAATATTGACACAAATTTACATTTGAGAACTCCTCCTAGAGTTTTGCATAGGAAACCTAGATTTTTTATTGATATTGATTCCAATGTTTTGAAATGAATGCCTAATAAGATGTCAAAACGTCCATGCCAAAGAGCTACACAGAGGATATTGAGTTGTTTTTAGAAGCTAAGTGAGGGTGGAAGATGCCAAATATTTGTTGAAATGATGAGGCAACTCAAATTTAGGCCCACCATCAAGGCTCTTGTGCTGAGAGTTTCAAATGACTCAAGTGAAAATTCCATTGAAATCTTATGAGTTTGTTACAGCTAATTCAAGAAGGCATTTTTTATTCTCTATATGATATAGTTACAGTTTATCAAATGCTTTGTTCAATGTAGGGAATGATAATCTTGACATTGGCAGTCTGATTGCCATCTCTGAGACCACGAGAATGCCCAAATAATTCCAACTATTGTAAGAAATCCTCCACACTTCAAGTTGCGATTTTTTATTTTGCATTGTACGTGCTTGCTCTGGGTACGGGCAGTACAAAACCCAATATATCTACCATTGGAGTAGACCGATTTGATGAATTTGACCCAAAAGAGAGGGTTCAAAAGGTCTCTTTCTTCAATTGATGGATGTTTAGTGACTTTTTAGGAACATTGTTTGCACAAAAATTTCTCATATATATTCTAGACAATGTGGGATTTTCTATGGGATATGCGATCCCCACTGCTGGACTAATATCTGCAATGTTATTTTTATATTGGTTTGTTTGGATACATATCCTACAACCTATTCTAGAATGTTGGAATATATATGCCTCAAGTCCTAGGTTCCTATGACTCATAACTGGAATAAATATGTACCAGTAACTTCTATACTGAATGTAGCATCTACAATAGCAGTTTCCTCATTCTGATATGATATCTTTGTTATTACTAAAATTATATAGTGCACATGGGAGGCCTTTAGAGGTACTTTACTTGTCAACCTAATAACTAAATTAGCATCATCCATTCTACTCACTATTTGGATTCTCAGGGTCAAACTAGTATAATGTATCTCCTTTTTTTGTGCAAAAAACTATTAGTGATTGTCATTAGGAACTTTGTAGGAATCTTAGATGTAGCAACTGATGGAAGTCAGAGACTGAGAAATTCAAAGGGCCAATTGGAGAAAATTCCTAATCTTGTAAGAAACTAATGCACTCACATTTGATATCTTTTCATTACTTTATGAGTTTTCTATTTTTGTTTTTAATTTTCCAATTAGAATTATTTTCCAACACAAAGCAATGTCGAATGCTTTCAAAGAGTTGGATAATTATTTACTAATTTAGTTATGTTCGATTGCAAGGTTGAATTACTACCAAAGGTATTGTGGTGTGGCTCCATGCAATATATATGTGCTCATTTTTATTTGTGTGTAATATGCACAATACATTATATGTATTAGAGACATGATATTTCCACAACATTGTAAATGAATTAGCAAGCTTACTAATTCCTACTTATGGGTATGTGCAGGATCATCATGGAAAAAACAGGCCCTTAAGTGGCAAAATTTTTAGAAAAACCAGTATTAGGAAACTTGACGTAAAAATTTGAATAAGTTATCTATATTATTTCAAAAATATGTAAGAATACAATTTGTAGAAAATTGAATGTAGTTTCTAAACTACTAGGTTTATTTAAAAATAAATAAAATCTATTTGCTGAAAATTTGAAATTTCAATGCAGTAGTACTTAAATTTTAGGGAAAAAATAAGAAGTAGGTGTTTGTCTGACCACCCTAACCATAATAAAATGATAATATTTTTTTATAATATTTTATATATAAGTAGAGTACTCATGTCCGGATGTGATGCATATTTTTTTGTATTTTTTTCCAAGTAAATAATTAATTATGAATTTTTATTACAACTTTTTTAAAATATAAAACTTCGTATGTATGACCACCTTAACTTGGTCAAAATTCATGAAATTTATTTTTTATTTTTTAATCCTATAGTATGTGAAGCATAGAATGTGATGCATGTTTTGGATTCAAAAATGTGATACCGTTTGAAAGTTATAGATGTTTTCAATCATTATCGATTAGGACTTTAGTCATAATTTTAATAGAAAATGAATAATAATTATTTATTAAATTTAAATTAAAGAATAATTTATATTGGTGGAAAGCTTAGAATATCATCTAAAAACCCTTTTCGTTTCATCAATTTTGGGTAAAAAAAAAGTCGTCAGCCACATACCCTACAAATACCCATAATATTGCCACTTTTTGGCCCCTCATGATCCTACACATACCCTTATTCACCATTTGCTTCCATTTTTTAAGGAATCTACCCCAAAGTTTCTTTAGTTTAATGATCTAGACATCCTCATATCCAAAGTTTTCAAATACCCATTATAGATACTTGGTGCAACATAGATTGTTAGGACAATAATATTTGTAAGAAATCTTGGGAAGTATCCAAGTTTATTGGGAAACTTAATATATCATTTGTAGTGTTCTTTTTATCTGAGTTCTCCCTGGCTACTTCCTAGTTCCTTTGTCAGTTAGTATGCCTATAGTTTGATTGATAAGATCCCAATTCTTACAACTAAGTAGGGTTACTGCTTTTTGTGTGATACTTTTCTAGTTGGGATACTATTGGATTTACAATGTTGTTACTTGTGTTCATACAACCTGTATCCCTATAGTTTGATTAATAAGAAGCAGGTATTTATTAGGATTCAGATATGTATTTTTTTTATTCAAACTCATTGACCCATGCTTCATGAGTAGTGAGTAGTGGTTCACAAGAATTCATCTCTCAACACTCATTGCATTCACTGTACCTAAATTTGATGCAAATGTAGAGATGCTAGCTCTCTTTTTCTGAGGGAAAATAATCTCTCAAATGTAGCACCCCTAATTTTTTGAAGTAATAGGCACGTGGTTTAAGAAAAGAAAATACTCTCTTTGTCTGTGGGAAAATGATCTCTCAAATGTAGCACCCCTAATTTTTTGAATAGACAAGTGGTTTCAAAAAATAATATAATACTATCAAAAGTATATTGGTACCAAATTTGACTGCTCATCCCTAACCAAGTAGCCAAGCCAAGTTGTTGCCACTTATTCAACACAATCTTGTAAAATTTTAGTCACTTGTCTCATTCCAATCCCTTAACTTGATATTTGGTCTTTAAAGAACAAGAGCCAGTATAATGGCACAAAACTGTGAAGAAATATGTGTTGTACAATGTTTGAGCTTTGCAAAGAAGAATGTATTAAGTTTAATATATGAAGATGATCCAATCTTTATTGTTCACTCTATGTGAAAATAGTTGTGGCAACCATTGCATTTACAACTTTAGTAGTAGTTGTTGTACATTCAACACTAAATAATTCTATCATGAAAATTGTCACAAAAATAACCTCAAGAGCAAGGGAAAAAAATTAAACCACCAAATAAATGTAAAATTCATTTCATAGTTCAGAATATCTCCATGTAAAGAAACAAATAAGGATATAACACTAGGTATTACAATAATATTATATATGAAAACAACCACTTATAAAACCACAAAACCAATGCCTTCATTTACCAAATAACAACAAATCTGTTTTAGAATGAACTAAAACACAACAAAAAGTGATATGTTCTTTTATAGATTTCCAAAATAAATTCACTGAAATCATGGCAAGTGACTTACCTCAAGATTTTACACAAATTTTGTCGTGCTCTCAACGATGCCGATGAGAAAAATGGGCAGAGTTTGTAGGAAAAATATTAAGAAACCCTACCACAGTAGAATCTAAGAAAAATGACTCGAACCAAAATCAGTCTCCATACAATTGTTGGTTCAATCTATTCACAATAAACGAAAAGTAGATGTAAAAATATGAGGGTCTACAACTACTAGATTCTTGAGCTCAAGACAAGATACTTGCAGAAATTTATGATGTATTTTGTACTCTGCTTTTCTATTTAGTTATATTTGCTCTAAGTTTATCTATGTATGATATATGATGTAATTATCTGATTGAACATGCCAGAGGAGGAGGATCTAAGAAGCTTCAAATACCTACACACAAGTATGTGAAAGACACCAAGGCAATATTCAAGACTTCTATAGATATACTGGAGGTTCCCACATCTTACACCTTTGTCCTTGATATGCCCGGCCTAGAGAGCAATCACATCAAGGTTAAAGTAGAGAATAATATTCTTCATATAGGGGGTAAAAGGAAGAAGACCAAGCTCAATCTAGAGATTAAGATAATCAGACTGGAGTAGAGAAGGGTGAGATTTATGAGGAAATTTACCCTGCTAGGAGATGTGAATGTGGAAGATATCAGGGTGACTTATAAATGTGAACCACTTGAATCTAGACCTTGCACAAACACAATAAACATGCAAACAATTAGATCAAACACAAGGTTAGAAACAAATGATTCCTTAAGAAATCCATTTGAAATTTGCAAAAGATAAGAAATGAAAATGAAGAACACAAATGAAACAATTAAATCCTATCTAATGCAAGCAAACTATTGATCTCTTGAGGGAGTTGGTGCCAATTTGATGTGGAAATTGGCCCTTTTCCCAACTCCTTTTACAAGCTTGATGATGAGCGAATGAAGAAGAATGAGAAGAGAGTGATCCACTTGATGAAGACTTTGAATGTATGCTCCAAGCTAAAATCTGTAAAAAACCTAGCTATGTTTCAATGAGATGGATGAGAATTGCTAAGTATTTTAACATGGTAACTTTGCTTAAGATGTGGATGATCAAATGCATGGTGAAGCATTCTATTTATAGAATGTTGAAATGGAAACAAAGCCAAAATAGAGCAATGTGGGACAAAGATTTGGCCAATGGCAAAATGCCACTTGTCCAAATGTGATTGGATGAGGAATGAGCAAGTTTTGACAAATGTGCCAATAAATGCATTTTTGAATTTGAATTTTGAGAAAAGACATGTAAGAGGGGGAAAGAAAATTGCATTGAATGCCACTTGGCTCAAGGCAAGGACATGTAAGAAGAAGTAAATGCCTTGTTGGAAGGACTTGTAAGAGAGAGTAAATGACATGTTGGAAGGACATGTCATTCAAATTTTGAATTTGAAATAGAAGAATATTCCTCCAAAAGATGCTTTGTTGAGGGAAAATGAAGATTTAATAAATCAATAAATTGATTTATTTGTGCAAGTGGAGATATCTAGAGAATGCAAGTGTGTGAGATTAGTATTTAATCATGGTTAGATTAAATAAATGATGATTATGTTAGTTTAATGATGATTAGGTGAGTTGACTTATTTTGACTTAGATTTTTGGATTAATTTAAATCAAACAAGAGAGGAAATGATTTAATGAGTTTAATTAAATAAACATGTTTTGATTATTTAATTAAAGAGATTGAAGTAAGATTAAATTAAATAAGATTTTAATTTATTCAATTTAATAGATAGACTTTAGAGATTTAATTAAATAAAATTAATTATTTAATTAAAATAGGGATAATTAGATCAGATGAAATGATTTAATTAACAAGGAAAGTGACTTAATTAGACAAAAATAATTTATTTAATTAAGAGACGAATATTGATGAATTTAATCAGATAATGGAATTTGATTAAACAGTTAGACCGAGGGATGATTTAGGAAGAAACGATGTTAGTAGATCAGAGTTAGATGCGCAATGTCAACTTGTACATTTTGCGTGTCTACATTTTGCCCCTCTTTGAAGCAATGTACTTGTTGCATTGATTCAAAGAATGATCTTGTCATGATCAAAATCAAAAAAATTCTGATTTTTCGAATGCCCCACTATTGCCCTAGTGAGAAGAATTGCACTGGTATATTGCCCCCTCGAGATGTTGAATGGGAATGCCAATTGCCAATCAAAATCACGATAAAATGCGAGAGGAGTGGTTGATGTAGATGAATGGACATTCATTAGCTGTGGGTAGCTTCATGTACCAACTGGGATAGAAATGTTAGTAAAGATAGAAGAATGTGATAGAAGAATGAAAGAATGAGATGATCATGCAAATGGTGATGACTACTTGCCGTGGAGTTGGGATTTTCAAAGGGCGGATTTCCTTATGTTTGATAATACACGCAGTATGATGCATCAAGGTATCGAGAACCAGGATGGCATTGTACCTAGTGTGATGGACTTTGACTCAACAAATCGGATAGGAGTATTCTTGTTCACACCTGACATACGGAACCCTGTCTAGAAAATAGTTCAAATATTTCAAATATCTCGGACCAAAACATAGGAAGGCGAGCCTTTCTATGTGGTCAACAAGAAACTTAAAACACCCTCGCTACAGACTAAACAAAAGCACGCATGACCAAGGTTATATTACAAAGATATCCAACAAGCACAACAGACAAAAGATAATGATCGTTGCCCCATTCCTATCTCTCTAAATCCTTCTTTCGGACATCATCGAGAGGTCCTTGGAATGAGCCCAATGAGATAAATCAAACAAGATAAAGTAAGTGAGCAAACAAACTAATGTTCTTTGTACCGTTAGCCGAGAAAAATGATGTTTCGAAAGATGGGAGCCGAAACTTATTGCCAAAAGATAATGTCCATTGTCAGAACGGATCCTAGGACATGTTAATGACACGTCGTTTTGTTTACCCAAAGTGGTTGGTTTGATAAAAGTGCCCATTGTTGGAATGGATCCTAGGACATGCTTTTATTAAATGATGATGAAATTGATTTATGATTTATATGCCATTGATAAGAAAAGAGTTGACCAACTTGCTTGCTGACTGACCTATACTTGAGATTTTGACAGTTTAGGTTTTCACATTTGACTGCTAGACTTGTTTCCGACTGTTTTACCAAAGGTTGAGGGTGATGACGATTTATTATGGATGATTGATTATTGCGAGTGTAAGCGAGATGAGGCAGATGGATTTTTTTTTTCAAATATTTGAATGTTTTTGGAGTTTTGCAATGTTTTGAGGCTGTTTTTGGTATTTTTTCGAGATTTTCAAATGTTTTGATTTTCAATTTTCCAATGTTTTGATATTTTCTGAGATTTTTACCAAGAGACTAACCTAAAGACCTATCCTAGGGGCCTCGAGGGCTGATCCACAGATTAGCCTTGCCTACGTTATACATGCAGAAACCTCGTAGTTGGACTGACAACTTGACCAATTTACAAATGAAGATATACATGATGAAATGTCAGTTTATTATGACGGACTCCTATAGGACTGACCTAAATGTCTCGGGGGATAATCAAAGATCAACCTTGCCTACGTTCAGGCTCAGAGACATCATAGTTTGACTAGATGACTCTGTTTTTGACTTTTTGAATGACTTTTTGACTTATTTTTGGATTTTGATATGTTTTGAATGTTTTTGGATTTTCTGATGTTTTGATGTTTTTGGATTTGGATGTTTTTCGAATGTTTTTCGATTTTCTGATGTTTTGATGTTTTTAGATTTTGATGTTTTTTGAATGTTTTTGGATTTTCTAATTTTTTGGACTTTAAGATCATACATGAATCTGATCCAATGAGAACGTGCCCCCAGCGTGAGGTGATAGACTACTCTGATATAGGCAGGAAAAACTGACCTTGTAAGTGGGTTGAGTAGCTCTAGGAGGAATCATGACACAAACGCAAGACCAAGCTATGGTGCAGATGCGGATGGAAGGGTGAAATGCGATGATATGCGATGGGTGAGTGAATGATGCAAAGCAAGTCATGGAGACCAAGATGGATGGAGAGTGCTTATTTACACAAGGTTCCTGTTTGCCAGGTTTTCACCAAGGTACTTGCCCAAAGTGCCACCGAAGTGGTTTTCACTAGAGGATGATTTTTTCTCTTTACTGTTTTCTTAATTTTTTGATTTTTTTTTTGTTGTCACCAAGACGCCTGTTTTCCAGGTTTTCGCTGAAGTAACCATTTTTTTAGGACCTTTTATGATTTTTTGGATTTTTTGGTTCTATACCTTGAAAGATTTAGGCATAAAACTTTTTGAGATGGGAGCTATTCATTGGCTCCTATAGGGGTTCCCCTTCAGGTGTTGATAACTGATATGCCCCTGATTTGTAGCTTGCTGTGATGACAAAGGGTCCCAGCCAGTTGGGTTCAAACTTACCCTTGCCATTTGGGTTCAAGACATTCTTCTGATTCTCTTTTAGCACCAATTCTCCAACCTGGAAAGTTATGCTTATGATTTTCTTATTGTAGCTCCTTTTGAGTCTATTCTGATACACTTGCAGATGGTTTAAAGCATCCAGACATCGCTTGTCCAACAGTTCTAGCTTGTTCAGTATTGAAACTTGATACTCCTCATCCGTGATGAGGTTTTGCAATGATACTCTGAGGGATGGTAGCTCGATCTCAATGGGACAGATGGCCTCTGATCCGTAGACCAAGGAAAATGGTGTGGCACCAGTGGGTGTGTGGATGCTAGTTCGATAAGCCCAAAGGGCAGGATTAAGCTGCAAATGCCAGTTATGACCTGCGTCATTGACTGTTTTCTTAAGGATTTTGAGGATGGTTTTATTTGTAGCTTCTGCTTGGCCATTGCCTTGGGGATAGTATGGGGTGGAAAAGCGATGTTGGATTTTGAACATAACACATAGGTCACAGACTTCTTGATTTTTGAATGGTGTCCCATTATCTGAGATAATGGCTTGTGGGACACCATAGCGGCATATGAGATAGTTCAGGATGAACTTTGAGATCTGCTTTCTTGTTATGTAGGTCATAGGTATGGCTTCAACTCACTTGGTGAAGTACTCAGTTGCAGTTATAATGAATTTGTGGCCGTTGGATGAGGTGGGTGTGATTTTCCCAATGAGATTGAGTCCCCACTGTGAAAAGGGCCATGGTGTGACGATTGGATGAAGCTCTTGAGCTGGAGCATGGATGAGGTCCCCGTGTTGCTGACATTGTAGACACTTCTTGATGTATTCATGTGCCTCTTTTCCCATGGTAGGCCAGTAATACCCACTCCTAAGCAATTTCTTAGACAAGGTCATGCCACTCGAATGAGAACCACAGATGCCGTTGTGCACCTCAGTTAGGGCAGCCAAAGCCTCCTCAAGGTTAAGACATCTTAGTAAGGTTCCTTCTATGCTTCTGCGATATAGGGTTTCTCCTAAAATGACAAAATGAGATACTTTCTTGATAAAGGTTCATCTAAGGCTTGAACACAAATCAGCGGGAATGATACCTATCCTAAGGTATGTGTAAATGTCTTGGTACCACTGATCATTAAGACCAACGATTTCACCCACAAATTTTGACTTTGGTACCTGGAATGCTGGTACGAGAAGCTGCTCTACTAAGAAGTCGTATTTCGAAACATTTTGAGGGATCTCTAAGAGTGATCCAATAGTTGTCATTGCGTCTGCTGCTCTGTTGTTGGTTCTTGGTGCTTGCTTGAATGTGATGTCAACAAAAGATTCCTTGAGATTTTCCACCAACCTTTTGTATGGAGTTATCTTATCATCCTTTTTTTGGTACTCATTGTTCACTTGATTTATGATAAGCTGTGAATCTCCATATACCTTCAATGTCATAATGTTCCATTGTACTGCTACCCTGAGACCTATAGTTAAAGCCTTGTATTCTGCAATGTTATTGGTACAAGGGAATGCTAGTTTGTATGATCTTGGTATACAATCCCCTTGTGGAGTGATGAAGAAGATACCAGCTCCTAACCCATGTTGTGTGTAGGATCCATCAAAGTATAGTTTCCAATGAGTAGCTATGTCAATGTTGAAAATGGATTCATCTGGAAATTCTGAAACAAGTGGGTTCTCTATATAGATAGGTGTGTCTGCCAGTTGGTCTGCAATGACCCATCCCTTGATTGCCTTGCGCTCCACATACTCAATGTCATATTCTGATAATATCATTACCCACTTAGCCATTCTTCCCATAAGCGTTGCCTTTGAAAGAAGATACTTTAAGGGATCAATTTTAGCTATGAGTTTGATCTTGTGTGCCAACATGTAGTGTCTGAATTTTTGGGATGCAAACACCACTACTAGGCAAGCTTTTTCAATGAATGTATAGTTTAACTCATGGCCCACCATTGTACGACTGATGTAGTAGATGGCTCTTTCTGTTCCATTTTCATCATGTTGTGCTAGGAGAGCACCAAGGGCTGCAACAGTTGCTGAGATATAAAGGATTAATGGTTTGTTCTGAATTGGAGGCCTTAGTACTGGAGGTGTTAACAGATATTCCTTGATTTTTTTGAAGGCTTGTTCACATTTGTCATCCCATTTGTATGTTACCCCCTTGTGGAGTAAGTGAGAGTAAGGGATTTGTTTGTCTGCTAATTGTGCTATGAACCTGCGAATTGACTGAAGCCTGCCTTGGAGACCTCTCAATTGTTTCAATGTCCTAGGAGCTTCCATTTCAAGTATAGCTTTCACCTTTGCTGGATCAATCTCAATGCCTCTCATTGACACTATGTAGCCCAACAACTTTCCTGATTGTACGCCAAAGATGCACTTCTTGGGATTCAAACGAACCTTGTATTCTTCTAGTCTATCAAAGATAGCACTCAAGACCGATATATGATCCTTCCTCTTTTTGGATTTTCCCAGGATGTCATCGACATAGTCCTCAACTATTTTGTGGATCATGTCATGGAATATTAGTGTCATGGCCCTTTGGTATGTGGCCCCAGCGTTCTTTAAGCCGAATGGCATTACGTTCCAGCAGTATGTTCCCCAAGGACAAGTGAAAGATGTTTTATGTTGGTCTTCCTCTGCAATTCTTATCTGATTATAGCCTGAAAATCCATCCATCAAGGAAAGCATCTCATGCCCCGCGGTCATGTCTACAATCATATCAATGTTAGGCAACGGAAAATCATCTTTTGGGCAAGCCTTGTTCAAGTCCCTAAAGTCCGTACAGATTCTTATGCCCCTAGTTGGTTTTGAAACCGGTACTAGATTGGAGACCCACTCAGGGTAGGCGATCGTTCGTATGAATCCCGCATCTAGTAGTTTCTGGAGTTCCATCTTGACTAATAGAGCAATCTGTGGGTGCATCTTTCTCAACTTCTGTTTTACAGGTTTAGCTTCAGGATAGACTGCCAAGTGATGAACCACTACCTCTGGATCCAATCCTGGCATATCAGCATAGGTCCACACAAAATTTATCTTCCTCTCCTTTAAGAAGGTAGCCAACTCCTCCTGTTCTTTGCATAATAATGACTCAGCGTAGAATGTAATATGAGGAGTTTCTTGTGTTCCCAGATTGATGGGGTTGCACTTTTCTGCTAGCATAGCTGACTTTTCTTGGTGTATAGCTGTAAGAGGAAGATTGAATCCCCCATCCTCAGGCGCCTCAGAGAGGTTTTCACCATTGGATGCGTCCTTTCTTTTTACTTTTTTAGAGTCGGAGAGTGCCACAAGGTGGTTTTCACTCAAGGACTTGGAGATTATTCTCAATTTTTTATTTTTGCGACTGAGGGATTCAATCGTTTCTCCATAGTATGCATGTGTATCCAGCTCTATGATAAAACCTGCCTTATGATCCCCACATGGAATGTCATCCCTAAGTCCCATGAATTCTGAGAGCGCCTCATCGTTTTCAAACATGTCAAGAATTGGTGGTCCTCGTTGGTCGTAATCAATCAGTTGGGGATAGACTAATCGGATTTCATTGCTTTGGTTTTCAGACTCATAAGACAAGGTGCTAATCATAAGGACATTAGTATCCTCAAACAACAAAGGTAATCCTATTTCTGGTGACTCAGTTAAATCAGTGGGCATTCCTAAAGTCATGGAGGATTGTGGAGTAGTTACAGATTCCTGAGGAGGCATTCGGTTCTGTCTACCATGGGCACCTCGACCAAGTATAGTTACCTTAGGAGTAGGATGACCAATGCCAAGATTTTTTATTTGCTTCTCAGGTATAATGGGTATTACACGCCCGTTATTATCTTGGCCTAACCCTTGGTTCCGGTTATAGCCCATCAAGAGCATCATCTTCATACCTTTGTTTCGTTCATCCATAGGCAATTCAACTGCCGGTATATCATCTCGATAAAGGAGATGAGATAGGTCCCCCTCTAATGTTTCCTGACCAAGATCTCCTGCACTTGTGAAGGTAGGGTTTCGTTCATAGGATCCTTGAGATGTTGAAGCTTCTTGTGATTGTGGTCGTCCTCTTGATCTAGGAGATTGTGGTAGCTCTCCTACTACAAAAGCATTCTTAGGCATTGAATAGTTTCCACAACCATCATCTTGTATTATGACTTTGATATCAGAAAAGGCAGGGATGGCGGGGGTGGAGGGTGTCTCTGTCGCAGAAGTGAGAGTGGCGGGATCCACATAAGGTGTTGATGGGACTTCATCATTCTTGGGTACTTGCGGGATCTTGTAGTATTTTGCCTCCAGATTTTTGCAGTAGGCAAATGGCTCAGGATCTCCATGGATAGTAACCTCTTGACCTTCATGTGTGAATTTCACACATTGATGAAAGGTTGAAGCTACAGCTTGCATTGCATGTATCCATGGTCGCCCTAGGAGAATGTTGTATGGTAAATCGAGGTCCAAGACCTGACAGTTGGTTTGCATGATGGCGGGTCCAACCTGGACAGGAAGCTGAATGGTGCCTTGGGATAGCCTTTCCTGGTCATTGTATGCTCTTATTGTGATGCCTTTTCCTTTGTCAATTGAATCCTCTGAAATGTTCAAATTCTTTAGAAGCTTTAAGGAGCAAATATTTAAGCCTGCACCTCCATCCACCAAGACTCTCTTGACTTTCTTTTTATTTACGTACACCTCCAGATGAAGTGCACGGTTGTGAGATGGTTGTGTGGGGAAGTCTTGTTCAGAAAATGTAAGAATGTTAGGTGTGGTGATACTTGCGACCATAGCTTGGAATTGTTCTACATCTAGATCTGCGGGGACAGTAGATGACGCCAAAGCTTCTTCTAGAATCTTTTTGTGTGCAGATGAGATTTTGAGTAACTCCATGATGGAGATATGTGCAGGGGTTCTTTTCAATTGATCCAAGACATTATAGCCACTAGGGTTAGACCTTGGATTGGATGTGGAATTTCTGCTTGGTTGGGATGGTGCTGCAATGGTAACCTTTCCACCTCTTGTGGTGACTCCACAATCGGCTTGGGCCCCTTTGATGGTGATGACTCCACAAAACTTGTCTAAACAAGCGACAACACCCTCGTATGTGTGGTTGACATTTTTATAAGCCCCTTTTCCTTTGTCTTGATCTTTGTTTCCTTTGTTGCCATGATTCGGCATCGGATTCGTGTAAATCTTGAGATCTTTGTTTCCTGATGGTGCTTCCACATCTATGATTTTGTCATCTATTAGGTCTTGAATTAGATTTTTGAGCCTCATGCAGTTGTTTGTCATGTGTCCCTTGAGTTTGTGGAAGTTGCAAAGATAATTCTCATTATACCATGGTGGCTTGACCGATGGTTCGTGATAATTATTATGTGTAGGGACCGTTATCAATTTTTCATCTACCAATCTTTTCATGATTGCTTCAGCAGGTTCCCCAAGGGGTGTGTATTTTCGTTTGGGGAAGAACTTGTTTCGCTGTGGTCCTCCCTGATTATCAGTGTTGTTTGTGTTTTGGTTATGGGATGGTTGGACCACAGTATTGACTTGTCAATTGCTTTGATTGGTATTTTGGTGTTGTTGTTGTTGGGATGGTGGATTGTTCTTCTGTGGGGCACTAATGACAACCTTGGCATCAATGACACCATCATTGGTTACATTACAATTCTTTGCCCATGTTCATGGTTTGTCATGATAACTGGATGATGAGTGGCTTTCTTGATATGATGAAGTTTCTCCCTATGTGGCAAGGGCTCGTTCGATATTGAGCGCCCTAGGGATCAACTGGTCGTAAGTGGTGATGTTTTTCATTTTGAGGTGGAAGGCCAAGGGCCCATCAAGATTCGCAATGATAGTTCCCACTTGTTGCTCTTCAGGCATGGACCACTTGCTTCGATTAGCTTTGGATCGCCATCGTTGTAAGAAAGCACCGAATGATTCATTTTTCCCTTGTTTGAGAGCTAATAATTCCTGTAAGCTAACCTCCACGGGAGTGTTGAAGGAATAATTTTGTATGAAGGAATCTATGATTTCCTGGAATTTTTTTATTCCAGAAAGTTGAGAAAACCAATCAATAGCATTTCCAGCCAAGCTTCTTGGGAATAATCTCATTAAGTATGTTTTGTCATAAGCCACCTCCATGCAATGTACTTGGAATTCCCTGATGTGATCTTTAGGGTTACCCGTTCCACGATATTTGTCAAATTTAGGGATCTCAAACCCTTTTGGGAATGGTTTCATTTCTACGCTCCTATCAAATGGATAAGGGCATAGGTTTTTTTGTGGTTTTTGTGTCCTTCTTGATTGAAGGTCAAGCACTTGTTGTGACAGAAATTTTATTTGTGCGGTGACATCCAATTGTGGATTAGGAGGTGGAATGAAGGTGTTCTGGGGGGGTGGAGTGGGTGTTTGAATTGGTGGAATGTTTGTTTGTTGTGCCATGAATGCTTTCAACAACGCTTGTTGTTGATCTTGCTGTTGTTGCGCTAATAGAGCTTGTTGTTGTGCTTGCTGTTGTTGGTCCAACAATGCTTGTTGTTGGTCAGCTAGGGCTTGCTGTGCTGCTTCTTGTTACTCTTGGTATTGCTCTAACGCTTACTGATATGCGAGTTGTTGGGCTGCTTGTTGTTGTGCAAAGTACTGTGCTTGTGCTTGCACTCGTGCTTGGGCATCTTGGGCATCTTTTGCAGCTTGAGCAGCTTGTGCGGCTTGTGCGACTTGAGCAGCTTGTGCAGCTTGTGCAGCTTGTGCAGCTTGAGTAGCTTGTGCGGCTTGTGCAACTTGTGTAGCTCATTGTTGTTGTTGCAACAAAGCTTGGGCTTGTGCCGCTTGTTATGCTTGTTGTTGCAGTGATGTTTGAGCTTGATTTTGCTGTGAAGCTTGAGAAGCGTGCGTGGCTATAGGTGCTTGCTGAATTGTTTGATATTGTTGGAGCAATTGTTGGTATGCTTTGAATGCAACATTGTAATGGCTTACTTGGCTTGGTCACAATGGTGGTGGTGGTGGGATCGGAATTGTGTTGGATGGAGTGGTGAGAGTTTGAGATGCGCTTAGAGTGATGGTGGTGGTGGGAGGTTGCGATGTAAGGGGTGTGATGGGGGTAGTGGAAGTTTGAGGTATAGTGGATGTAGTGGTTGGAGTGAATGTGGTGATAGGTGCATTTGGGATGGGTGAAGTGATAGGAATGGTGGGACTAGGTGAAGTGGTAGGAATGGTAGAGATGAGCGAAATAGTGGGTCTTTGAGAGACCATATTTTGATTAGCTATCATGCGTTGGTTTGATGTGGATGGTGTGTTTGAAAGATGTGATGTACCCCCTTGGTTGGATGAATTGATTTGGATGGGGTGATTTATGTTAGGGAAAGGTGGAAGTTTAGGTAAAGGGGAGATCCCTAAACCAAAATATGGTGTTGACGTGGTGGGAGGTGTGAATGGTTTGAATGGTGGAAAATTTTCTTGTGCAAATGAAGAGACAAATCCGTAAGGTCTCTCTATTTCGGATGAGCTTGCTTGTACCAAAGGTCTAGACACTTGCGTGTCAAGGGAAAATGATGAGGTGGTATGGTAAGGAACCTCAGATGTATCGATAAATCCAAGTGGGTTGTAAAGTGGATTTTGATGCGTGTTGAAGAGGGTATCATCCTCATTGATAGTAGGTTCTATGGTGGTAATGGAAGTGGTTGATTGTGGAAGGGTGTTTTGGTCATTTGGTACAAGAAGCGCATCCTCAACAGTGTTGAGAATTGATGGATTTATTTTAGTCATTGCGCGAAGAAACTTTTGTAGTTTTGGTTGTTTGAGCATCTCAAGAACTTCTTCCTCACTTAGTTCTGTTGGTGTGATGTCTTCCACCAAGACCTCTTTTTGTGGATCGTGTGTAGTGATAGTGAGGTCTGGAAGTGGTGTGTTTTGGATTTCTGGAATGTTTTGGCTTAGATCACTTGTGGTTGATGTTTCTTGATTTAACTCCATGTTCCTCTTGTGTTGTGATCTTGTTTGAACCATAAAAGAGAAAACTAGGATGTGTAAAAGATCAAAGAAAGATGTGAAGATGAAAGGTGTATGATATATGGGTGAGAATGGAAGTTTTGAATTTGTATTGAAAATCTTGATGTGATGCTAGGTACTTTGGGTTTGCTTTTGATTGATGTTTGTTTGATGTTTAGACTTTGAATTCTGTCTTTTGAATGTTGATGTTTGAGCAAGAGATATCCCCAAGATGTTTGGATGATGATCTAAAAAAGATAACTAATGCTCATAAAGGATAATTTGATTTAGGAGTGAGAATAGGATGTGTCTACTCACAAGCTAACCAAAAGATAATCCAAATTAGTGATGGGAGAAGGATGCATCTATCCACCATTAATTTGAACAAAGTGATAATTCAACTAAGCATGTGCAAAAGGATTCATTCACACACTTGAGTTGAACAAGTTTGATGTTTGATGTTTGAAGAATTCAAAGTCTCATGTTTGAAAAGTTTTGATGTCTACCAAAGGAGCCTAGCATAGTTGTGTCAAGATTTTCTCAAAATGTTGGTGAGATGTTTATGGTTGATGATGTTTTTGATGGATGAATGTTTGTTTTGATCTTAGAATGACCCTAGTTTAGACTTTTGTTTAACAAGACCAAGGTATTGAAGAACATGTTATGCCCTAAGCAAGGTATCCAATCCCTTGAAACAATCTTGGATTTTGTGTGTAGTAAAATGAATATAAAGTGGGGTTGTCTCTTGAAGCATGTCTATAGAAATTAGCCAACAACTTTTCTCTAAAATCATATAACCTTTTGAGTCTTTGTTGATGTTGTTTTGGGCTAAGTTTCTTTTTCTTGGGTTTTTGTATCTTGACCTTGCGAGAAATCATTGAAAAGACATGTGTGGGGCTCAATTGTTATCTTTGCTTTTAATGACTTCTTTTTACCAAATACACTTTCTTGATTATGTTTCAAACTAAAGATGTCCTATGTCAAAATTCCTTTTCTTCCCACAAAGTGTTGTGTGGGAGTTCCAAGAAATTGAGGCAAACGGATTTCCGAGGTTAACCCTAGTTAGAGAAAATGACGATATAAATTCAAGTGCTAAGAAACCTCTAAGGACATAATCCCAAGGGCAAGCAACAACACTTAAATTTGTCAAAAGGTATTTTCTCTATCAAAAGGGGTTTGAAATTTGCATGATCATGTTTAAGTATTTGTTTTCTAATGTTTATGAACAAGCATGTGTTTTTGTAACCCAAAAGCATGTACAATCCTATGGATGTAATAGACAATGTTTGTTGAGTCCCCACTTGGACAAGTCCAGCTATGCCTACTTTTAGTGGATGGTTAGATTCTTGACCCCACTAGCTCCCCTCCACATCACTCACTTATACGGGGCATCCAAGCACCAACACCCATGAAACTCCCATGGCATGCTTTCCATCTCTACTAAAAGCCGTAAAATTGTGGGGCGGCTTCAGAACGACCGTTCTTGCACCAACAAACAGATAGGATTTTCGCCTTTTCTAAACAAGGGTTTTAATAAAGACTTTCTATTGAGATTGACCCATATGGCAAGAGTCCCCTTTCGGATCCATCTTGTTGGAGCCAACCGCGTGATAATGGCGTTTAACCAATACCCACATTTATATCCCGGCTGGAAATACTCTTGGCTTTAGAGTGTTACCGGTTGAGTTGTTCCCTTGGGTGAGTACTTTTTCCCCAAGGCAAGCCCTCTAGGATAAACAAAAGCGAATGAAGAACAATATTCATAACTCAATCAATCCTTGTAGGCAACAAGGAGAGAGAATATACGCAACAAATCCCCCACTCACACTCGCACAATAGTTTGTTCAATTTTAAGCCCAAATCGAAGTGTGAAGGTGATTGCTTTATCTCAACCCAAAGTCATGGAAAAGACCTTTTGATTCTCAAGATCGCTATAAAGCGCGAGAGAAGCGCATACGTCCTTTTCCAATGGCTTTAGTCTAAGTAAGCCTTCACAAACAAACAAAACTACACTTGTTCTTTTTAAACCCTCAAAGCAATGATGATTTCGTTTTAAAGCACCAAATGAAGTGTGAGAAATTGTCTTGTTCAATTGTTAATCCAATAAACCAAATCTAGTAAGTTGTGATCCTAAAGTTCATTTTAGCCTTTGCAAGAAATGAAAAAGGTTCTTTTTAAGCCCAATTGAAAACTAGTGTCCTAAGAAGGAGAAGGATGACAAATTCTTTGAAGAAGTGTTAAACAAACACTTAAGTGTTAAAAAACACTTTGATTAGATAAAATATCATCCCCATGCTCCTCTTTCTTTTGATTTCGATTTCCAACCTGCAAAAGTGATCAAAATTTTAGATGAGATCAAAAGAAACAAAAGGATATAGGGGTTAGACAAACCATTTACCAAAACACCCTAAAACTTAGCTAAGTTATCATGTGTTTTTACTTTAAATGCAAATTTGAAAATTTTAACTAATTTATAGTTAAGAAACACCTATACCATTGGATAGCTTGTAAAATTCTACCCTTTTTTAAAAAAAAAGCATCAAAAAAGACCTACGTATGACCAAGATATGGTCATTTTAAAATTGACTCTAAAAACACTAAAATAGTGATCATATGCGGATTAATGAATAGTGCTGTCAAAAAACAGCGAAATTTATAAAAAAACGTGTTAGATTTGAGGCATATGCCCTCCTTCTAGCGCCAATATGTGAACCATTTGAATCTAGACCTTGCACAAACACAATAAGCATGCAAACAATTAGATCAAACACAAGGTTAGAAACAAATGATTCCTCAAGAAATCCATTTGAAATTTGCAAAAGATAAGAAATGAAAATGAAGAACACAAATGAAACAATTAAATCCTATCTAATGCAAGCAAACTCTTGATCTCTTGAGGGAGTTGGTGCCAATTTGATGTGGAAATTGGCCCTTTTCCCAACTCCTTTTGCAAGCTTGATGATGAACGAATGAAGAAGAATGAGAAGAGAGTGATCCACTTGATGAAGACTTTGAATGTATGCTCCAAGCTAAAATCTGTTAAAAACCTAGCTATGATTCAATGAGATGGATGAGAATTGCTAAGTATTTTAGCATGGTAACTTTGCTTGAGATGTGGTTGATCAAATGCATGGTGAAGCATTCTATTTATAGAATGTTGAAATGGAAACAAAGCCAAAATAGAGCAATGTGGGACAAAGATTTGGCCAATGGCAAAATGCCACTTGTCCAAATGTGATTGGATGAGGAATGAGCAAGTTTTGACAAATGTGCCAATAAATGCATTTTTGAATTTGAATTTTGAGAAAAGACATGTAAGAGGGGGAAAGAAAATTGCATTGAATGCCACTTGGCTCAAGGCAAGGACATGTAAGAAGAAGTAAATGCCTTGTTGGAAGGACTTGTAAGAGAGAGTAAATGACATGTTGGAAGGACATGTCATTCAAATTTTGAATTTGAAATAGAAGAATATTCCTCCAAAAGATGCTTTGTTGAGGGAAAATGAAGATTTAATAAATCAATAAATTGATTTATTTGTGCAAGTGGAGATATCTAGAGAATGCAAGTGGGTGAGATTAGTATTTAATCATGGTTAGATTAAATAAATGATGATTATGTTTTTGAAAAGGAAAAAACTGGTTTTACAGGGACCTGAAACCACAGAGTTTTAAGTAAATGATGATTATGTTAGTTTAATGATGATTAGGTGAGTTGACTTATTTTGACTTAGATTTTTGGATTAATTTAAATCAAACAAGAGAGGAAATGATTTAATGAGTTTAATTAAATAAACATGTTTTGATTATTTAATTAAAGAGATTGAAGTAAGATTAAATTAAATAAGATTTTAATTTATTCAATTTAATAGATAGACTTTAGATATTTAATTAAATAAAATTAATTATTTAATTAAAATAGGGATAATTAGATCAGATGAATTGATTTAATTAACAAGGGAAAGTGAATTAATTAGACAAAAATAATTTATTTAATTAAGAGACAAATATTGATGAATTTAATCAGATAAGGGAATTTGATTAAACAGTTAGACCGAGGGATGATTTAGGAAGAAACGATGTTAGTAGATCAGAGTTAGATGCACAATGTCAACTTGTACATTTTGCGTGTCTACAATAAAGATGGGGTTTTGATTGTTACAGTTGCTAAGAGCCATGTTTCTGAGTCAGAAAAGCCAAAGTTTGTTACCATTCCCATCGCTTAGAGAAGATAATACATCAATTATATATATGTGAGAGAAATAATAGGGTCGTTTATGTAAAGCATCAGGCAGAGAATATTTTATACATGGGTTTGAAGAAATCTGTGTGTGAAACTTTCATGTGTAGGGGAAGTACAGATAATTTTCAATTTGTATTTATGTTATGTTGAATGTATTTGGCTTGTTGCTCATCATTACAAGGATCTTAATGTTAATTTGTAAAAAAATTGTTTCTTTTAGACTTTTCCCTATCTGCTACTTATAGGATCCTAACATGTAAAAACATCGACATTAATGGATATGTGGTATTATAGTAGCGATTTAGAGAATTTTTTTCTTTTTTTTTTTCTTTCATTTGATCGAGATGAGACTAACGCTGGTAGCTTCTCCTGCTGAAGTCCTCTTGAGGAAGACTAGGCTCTATTGTTTGCAGAGGTCATCAAGTGATGGATGATAATGACAAAGGCATGAGGGTGTCATCTTGTGGCTAAGGAACTTTGATGGGTAAGTTTAGTGTTAATGTTAATTGTGTGTTGAGTTTCTATATGGAAATTATGGTTTCATTCATTAGCTGCTGACAATTACTTTCTGAGATACAAATTCTCGCTGATTTACTTCCCTAGCATCTCAACTATCTTGTCTTGATTTGAGATTTAACAAAGTAGGAATCACGTTCATATAAGTATTGTTTTATTTCCTCATGATGTTTTAAGCAACTATGAGGTGATGTTTATGTGTTTGAGAATGCAGGATCTATGTCGCAAATGACACTGTAAACAAATGGAAAAATTAGTGGCTACCCAGAGAGGTCCAGACAGCCTGATTATGGGCACTACATGCATATCAAATTCTATAGGTATGGTAGTAATTTCCATTTTAATCATCCCACCACTGCTATTAAATAGGTACATTTTCTAGGATTTGTTTTTATATACGTTCTATTGGATGCACTTTTTATCAAGTTTTGTTGCTCTTCCATTTTCTATTCCTTATTTCTCATTGTTCTTTTAGAATCTGATCGACCAATTTTGGACTTCCTTGTACATTACTGTTATTATCTTATCCTATCTGAATCGACATTCACTAGCCAACCAAGTGCATTTTTATTTGATTGTTATTGCATGATTTGTAAACCAAGTGTATTTTAATTTGTTCTTTTGTTTTTCCATTTTTTCGTTTGACAACATTAAAATAACCATATGACGTTGAATCTTATAAGATATTTCCTTTTTCGGATAATCCCACAGAGGGATTTGAAATCAAGGCAGAAAAGCTTGCTCAATTAGTTAGAGATAAAGACTTTGATAGTCTACAGTGGATAGGAGGGGTAAGAAAAGAAAATGATCTACACATGGTAATATTGGTCATTATGTTTTTTAGGGAAATTTATGCTAAGGTGGCTATGGTTGTAATAGACCAAACTAGTAATAGGTAAAGGAGGCAGCAAAGCACTTAAACACTGATGTTGATAAGGGTATTAAGGAAAACCCTTAAGAATTGTTATGCTATCAAAATGTGAATGAAGAAAATACATATTCATGAAAGGCTTCATGTAATTTCTTTATAATATTTACTTTACTATGCTTTCAATAACATTTACATGTATCATGAATTGTTTTACCTTTTTTAAGGAATTGATATTAGGGTTATTTTCATTAATATGTTTTTGAAAGAGGAAAAAACAGGTTTTATAGGGACCTAAAACCATGAAGTTTACAAACTAAAGATAAGATCATTAAAGGCACCAAAGTCAGAAAGGTTGTAAAAACAACAACAATAAAATTCCATAGTCACCAAAAAGGCCAGCAAATGCCATAGAACCAAAAAACCAGACAAAACAACAACAATAACTAAATTTGGGTCTTTAATAAATCTGCGCTTTTAACTTCCAGCTCGTTCATATCCTGAACCCCCCTCTTTAAGATCTGAACCATCTAGGTAGTGGGAGGTGCTTTCCTTTTAAGATTGGCACGGGTCCTTTTCAAAATACCTTGGTCCTCATTCTCACTTTCCTTGTTCTCTTCCAGATCTACAGCCAGCGAACCCTATTGCATTTTTTCTAGCTTTTTAGACATAGCATTGATGATAATGGCATTGTGCCTAGCCATTTTATGGTTTTGTTCCACAAAATTTTTCCTATTATTTTTAATTTTAACTATTTAAGCTTCCAAAGACTTGTACTTATCTTCAATGTCACCTCCTTCCATTCCAATACTGTTCTTTTTCCATTTCCCTTCTTCGTTGTTGAGAGCGGCCATCTTTAGTTCTAGCTCTTCTAACTTACTATATAGAGCCCTATTTATTTGATTAAGATCATTAATTTCTTGATAGGCCCATTTCAAAACCCTGAAAATGTCACTAATGTTGTTTCTTGCAGAAGCAAGAATGTCACCAAACTAAACCTGGTCTAATATGAGGTTAACATCATCTGGGTTGGGGGAGCTAGGAAATCTGGTACCATCAAATCTGAAAGAGGTAGGAGGGCAAGGCACATGATTTCTGCTAGCTTCAGGGTTCTCAGCTTTATCTTCCAAGGAATCAATAGAGTAGGAAACCAACTTATTGGCAGTGGATCCCTTGAGAACATGATTCCTTAATGGGACATGGCAATCGGGGTAGGTCACAGGGTTAGCTTTAGCAAGCTGGGGTTTTTTAGACTGGGTCTTCTTACCAGACATCTCAGAGGATGGGTGCGCTTCAACAATTCTCTCCTGGTTAGGTTGATTTTACGAACCCTCACTATCCTTGTCATAGTCCTCAGATACTATGGAGGCAACAGGTTTAGATAAAGCCGACATACTTTGATAGTGTTCATAAATTAACCTAATAAGACTAGGATGAAGAATAGGGTATCTCCTGGGATTTTTCTTATGGTCCTCAAGGCTATTTCTCAATGAACATAACAAGGAGTGAGGTAGAGAAATCCATACCTTATGGCGGAAGTGGTTAAGAATGGAAAAATGATGACCATACACTCTGGTAAATCTCTCGTCTAGGGTAATGTACTCCATTATAACATGAAGCACCTTTCTCCATAGTGCCTTGATGACATCAATTTTGAAATAGTTGTTAGATATTTTAACCAGTTTCAATTTCTCCTTATCCTTCTTAGGGAATCTGATGACTGCCTCATTAGAAAACCTTCTGTCGTGATAAAAATTCACACCCTTAGTGGACATTCTAGTAACCTCCCCTATAATTTGCTTATCCAACTTCACCTTTCTTCCAAAATAATTATTATTCCATTGTTCTAGTTCTTCTCAAAGTATTATGTGGCCATAGTATCGGGTCCATGAAGTTTTTCCAGAAATGGAACCAACCCACCTCTTTCAATCTGCTTCCAGACCTTATCATTCCTAGTGTGCACCTCATAGATTTTTGGCTCAACTCTTTTCCTGTCCCCCCCATTTTCGTTTGCACCTTACTATAGACTCTACTAATGTTGTGCACCTGTTGCAGAATTATGCAGCTATTCCAATGCACCCACAAAGCGTGCCGCTTTTTCTTTCCATCTAAGTAATATGAGGCAGCCCCATAAAATCTCTTGATTTCGATGTACTTGGCCCTTTTCCTTTAATCATTAAATGTATTTTCCTCTTTCCCATGCATAACATCATAGTCTAGTAAGGCCCTAACTTTGGTTCTCAAGTCCCTACAATTCTGCCACGTGTTCAATCCTTGCTTCCTAACCCCTTCATTCACAAAGTAATATGCCACACTGTTAGCTTCCCTGTAGACGTGTGAAACTTTTACTATTTCAAACATGTCTAGAATAGACTTTGCTTCATTAATCCAATTCTTTATTTACCAAGAGGGTGGGGTACTTCCTAAGAGACAATCAATGATATATTTAGAATCCCCTTCTAGCCATAATTTTTTTATATTCAAATTATGAGCTAACTTTAAAACTTGAAAGGCTCCTATAGCCTCTGCCACATGGTTGGTTTGGTGACCTAGGCATATAGCCACAACTGCAATAAAATTACCATTTGAATCCCTTAACACACCTCCACTTCTAGCCATGCCCTTAGGTTTTTCTATGGGAAGCTTGTCATGACATGACTTTAGTAATTTTAATGATTTGTGTGGCTTTGTCACTTGGGTTTCAAATAAAGACTAAAGTAAGCCATAATTTCTTTTGTTCCTTTTGCATTTTTCCTAATGACATGGCTGAAATTCCCCCTCTTTCAAAATAGTGAGGTTTTGTAACCATTTTTCACTTTGCAACATGTAGGGCATCAAGGAAGGGTGGTATGATGGTGGAAGTATAGTTTCTACTATTATTCTTGTAATTTTTGTCACAGGTAATATTTTGTTCTACATAGAGGTACAAAAACACACAAAAATGCATGAAATTGAAAGCAACCCAAAGATATAGTCTGGTAACACATAGAGTAATTGTATAAGAGGAGCTGCATTAGCTACCATTTAGTAAATTATAGAGAAATAGGAAAATTGTAATAGAAGTATTAGTAAAACATACATAGATGTGTTTATGCATATATATGTTGGTGTGTTGGAAGGTATACTTTAAATAAAGTGGGTAAGGTAGTGTGGGGTACAACTACAATTATTTTCCTTATTCAAAGGTTTTGTTTCAATCATGTTTGGATACTTGTAAATGGATGCATATCACTTCCCCATTGAGACCTTTATTGTACAAATGTACCAAAAAATAGATAATGTTTTTTATCAAAATAACCTTCTACATCTCTTTGGCATAACCATTGTACACCAATATATACTTTGATCACATGAGTAACCCTTATTGCATTACACGTATAGTTGATTATTATGCTTGCATGGTTGACCTTCTTGCTAGGCTGACTATCTTGAAGACACTATACTTGCATAACTGTATTCATATAGAACAGAAGCAAAGCTTATAATGTCAGGATATGTTCTAGAGTGGTTCATTAATTCGAAGAATTTGAGAGCATCATTGCAAAATACATATTGTGCACATCTTGCAATCATTGCATTACACGAGAAAAAAAAATTTAGGGCATTTTTTCAAGTTCAGTTCATGTGCCTTTTCTATTCTTCCATATTTTGCATACATGTCTACCAGGGTAGTTGCAACTACAATTGTAACATTAGCTGTACAAACACCACCAAGTGCTCTTGGGTGGTATTCTTGAATCTCTAGCATTTGAATGGATAACACTAAATGTGATATAGGCGCATGCCTTGTATTGTTGTAGCACTTGAATTGACCTATTTGATGCGTGGATGGACTCCACCCATCATCCATCACCCATTTTCTACTTGTGATCATGGTTTCCTTCCCATTAACTTATCCACAAATACTCTCTTGAATGATTTCACATTGTGATCTTGCACGGTTGACCTTGCCCAGCTGATTATCTTGAAGACACCATACTTGCATGACTGTATTCATATAGAACACAAGAAAAGCTTATAATGTCAAGATATGTTTTAGAGTGGTTTATTAATTCAAATATTTTGAGAGCATCCTTGCAAAATCCATATTGTGCATATCTTTCAATCATTTCATTCCATGAGATAACTTTTCTTCAACGCATTTTGTCAAACAGTTCATGTGCCTTTTCTATGCTCCCATATTTTGCATACATGTCCACTAGGGTAATTGCAACTACAACTACAACATCAACTATACAAACACCACCAAGTGCTCTTGGATGGTATTCTTGAATCTCTAGCATTTGAATGGAAATTTTGAATGGATAACACTAAATGTGATATAAGTGTATGCCCTGTATTGTTGTATCACTTGATTTGACCTATTTGATGTGTGGATGGACTCCACCCATAATCCATCATCCATTTTCTACTTCTGATCATGGTTGCCTTCCCATTAATTTATGCACAAATACTCTCTTGAATGATTTCACATTGTGATTAATTTTTGGTCGCCACAACCTTTCAGAAAAACTCATGCACAAAATTCAATAAAGAATAATTTATGCACAAATTCTCCCTTCAATGATTTCAAATTATGATACTTTTTTGTACCTTCAGAAAACCTCACACAAAAGTCAATAAAGAAGAATTTGTGCACAATTTTTCTCTTGAATGCTTTCAAATTGTGATTTTTTTTGTACCTTATATTGTGTGGATGAAATTTGAAGTTCCTTGTAGTTTCCTATTGCATCATAGTATGAGGTAGGTGTGGCTCTGCTAGCTCATATTCATTTAGATTTATGTTTGTTGATCATTGATAAAAATTCTGATGAAATATCCATATAGAATGAATGTCTGGTTCTATATGCTTTTTCTTCTGATGATTTTTTTTCTCTGTAAGAGGATTGAGTGCTTCACATGAATTGTTCTTTGAATTATTTTCTCAAAGGAAGGTTCTGCATGGACACTGGAAATGTATTCCTAACACTCTTGTCATACCATCTTTGAAGACCATTGACTCACCTCATTCTATAGCCATTTGCGGTGGACCCCTATTGGCTAATCATTGCATGCCTGTGCATGCAACTACTAATATCTACTTATTTTGAATCATCAGAACATACCTCTTATCTACTTGTCCTCTCTTGTGTTCCATTGCGTCAAAGTTTCCTCACTCCTAATACTTGTACCTATAATGTCTACTTGACTTGGCACACACATAAGGTCAATGGGTAGTTAGCACATGATCATCAAGACAAGCTATACTATCCAACTAGTAGTTACAAAATCGAGAGAAAATAAAAAGTCCCAAACAAGACTCAAAAGAATAGTCCTAAGGGCTTGGCCTAATGCCTCAGGGGCTCATTGCTTGATGACCTTGCCTATGTATATATTTCACAGAGGAACCGTAGTTCACCAACTTGAGTTGCTCCAACTCATTTGACTAGCCCACATGGGTTATATTTACTAGGGTTCAAAAAATGACTTAACCTCATTCATACTCACAACACATTCACATTGAATTTATACTAAGGTTCAATCCTCCACTCAAAGGTGTCATGTATCCCATACAAAATACATACTATAAAAGAGGGTATGCAACCCTTTCTAGGGTCCATTACCCCAAACAATTTAATAGATGACTGCCACCCACTTAGGTGAATTCAGGGATCAAAAATTGGCTAATGGTATAAATACAACATATGGGGTATAGATTCGATCACTAATAATTTGACAAAACTCATTCATGCATATTACAATTGGAATAAATATAAATTAATACCCAACACAATGAAATGTACAATAAGAAACACATTATAAGCACCTTTATCTCCTTTGAGCATGCTATAACACATAAAAACCAATATTAACTACTTAACAAGTTTGCGATCCATTAAACACTACTAAAGTCATAATAAGGCACTTGGATTTTCTAGTAGTTTTCATAAATTTCAATAATAACTATTCAAGCCATGGATATTTAACTCACACACCAATGATAGTGTAACAACTCAAAGGAAGACTCTTAAACAAATAGACCTTGATCATAAATATTGGCTAATGCTAATGGATGATTTTCCAATTAACCATACCTTAAGTAATATTTAGATAAAAAATGCATTGAAGGCAACTTCAAATACACACAAATCATAATATTTCCATGTAGTAGGAGTTACCATTGATACATAAGACCCTATTACATACATGGAACATATTTTCTATTTCATTTTCATATCTAACAATAACTATTTATAATACTTATTGGATCAATAAGCAAGAACAATAATGATTAGATAATTCATATATATAGTACAAACACTAATGAGAAAACCATTTTGACAACAAGGGAAATTATAACACATTGATTTTATTTTTTAAGATCACTTTAATATTATTAACTAAGACAAAATGGAATAAAATCAAGGTAATGTAATTGTGGAAATGCTTATGGTCACAATGAGCTATGGAAAGTTAACATGTTGCAAAATATATGCTATAGTTCTACCACTACCCATGTATTGTCAAAGGGTAAAATACTAGTCTAATGTCATAAAATATCTCAATTTCCATTTTCAAATTACTTTATCTTAGTCCTATATGAATACCAAAATTATATATATTAAAATTAAATATAATTAATATTTACTTTTAGAATTAAATTAAATTTCTTTACTTTACTAACTATTTTTCTTAAAACTTCATTACATAAATATTTAATGCTATATAAAAGAAAAATATTCATTCATTTTAAGTTACTCATATAATTACTAATTAACATTAATAAAAGAAACTATTCTTCACATAATAATTTATCCAATAAATATTCTCCTAAAAAAATATTTTAAAAAATATCATCCAAAAAAATAAGATATTAGCTAACCCTCTTTTTCCTTATTTAAAATTAAGAATTAAAAAAAAATCATCTCGGGCTCTAATACCAAATGTCACATAAATGATTAAACACTTCAAAGCATGGAATAAGCAACAAGGTTACACAACTCAACATGATAATCCTAAGATTTTATTAAAGGACCTCCACTATAAAAATATGAAAGCAATGTTGCAATGCTCAATAAATGGGGAGGCCTCACACTAACAACCTACCTAGGGAATGATGATAAGATAGAGATAAGTTCTAGATGAATTCTAGAAGGAATCTTATCAAACAACATGTAAACCCTAACAAACTACCTAGGGAATGATGATGAGATAGAGATAAGTTCTAGATGATTTCTAGAAGGAATCTTATCTCCTACCAACATGGAAAAGGTAATGACCCCATTATTAGTGATTTTCTAATAACTTATTTTTTGTTACTTCAAATCAAGAGCTCATGGTACATGAATTTAATTTTTTTTTCCAAATGAACTTCAAGGATGAAAGGAAGTTTTCAGCAATTTTTATCATTTTTTCCATTTATAGATTTGAACTTTTTATTCTTTTTTTTCTCGTGTATCTAGGAATTGGTTGTTTCCATAGTTAACTCAAGTTTTCTAGGTATTTATTTTACAATTAAAGACATCAATTTAAATAGATTTAGTCAAGATATGCAAGATCTTGGAAGAAATGCATATGTTTTGGCTATAGAAATGTGTGATCACTTGCATTGACTCATTTTTAATTTTGTTTATATTCTAGTTGTTTAGCATTGGCGCGGATCAATATGGGGATCAAAGCAGACACACTTACTTAGGCGAGAAGTATTTAATTATTTTAATTTTTATTTTTTAATGTTAATTTTAAAATTTGAACAATTAATATATATATATTTTTAAACCAAAAGTGGTAGTCCACTTATAATTTTATTTATAATATTTAATACATATTGCTGGTTCAGGCAGACATAATGGCGGGAAAGAGCCAGCAAGAAAACCCCCAGTCATAGTCTGAGTAACAGTTTTTACAAATCGCCATATAGACCAGAATGGTCATTTACAAATTTACAATTCATTAACCTTCCCGATACAACTGAACTAGATCCCCATTGATGACCAAAAAACCCAATCTGAATATACATACTATATGTATATCAGTATCCCTTAAGACAAAATTCAACCCATTACACATTTAAAACTTCAACATTGAGCAATTAATATTTATTATTATGTTTTTATTATTTTTTTAGTATAAATATTTAATGTTTTATAATATATTCAATTTTATTGAGAATTAAGCTTATCTATTTTAGAGATTTGATATATATAAATTTAAAAAATTGCATTTAAGTATTAATTTTTTTGTCGTTCATAAAAAAATATTTATATTAAATCAATTTATTTTAAAAAAATAATTAATTTTAAACTAAAAAAATTAAAAATTAAAAATTTAGCTGACAACATTAAAAATGATATTTATTTATCTTCCCTCATCATCTCAAAAATGAATGGGGTTTTCATTTATTACTTATTTCCTCTAATGCTTATCTAGAATAGTGGGTTTTCAAAAACCGTTTTTGTGATATTGGGATTGTGAAAGCATTTAATGTTTGTTACCATTAGGGATTCAAATTACCTTCTATAAATTCACATGGTCAGAGGGGCAATACAAACAAAAGCATATCCACTGATTCACAAGCGAGGAAGAAGAGATCAAAAATATTTTGCCATGGCTACTACAGCAACATCCATGTTGATTCATTTCTACCTTCTGGTGGGAGGATTTGTTGTATGTAACTTCTTTTCCATCCAGTGCAATGCCAATGCAGAAGGAGATGCACTGATAGATGTGAAGAATATGCTGCATGACCCACAAAATGTTTTGGGTAGCTGGGATCAAACCTTGGTCGATCCTTGTACATGGCTTCATATCACCTGTGATGGCAACAACCTTGTAACGAGGGTGTAAGTCTATATATTTTTCTTATATGACATAAAAGTTTCTATACAATTTAAGTTAACACAACACAAACATTGACTTGCTCTAAGTATTTTACAGGGATTTGGCATTTAAGGGCCTTTCTGGTATTCTCTCACCACGGATTGGTGACCTTCCCAACTTACAATACCTGTAAGTTTATTAGCATACACATTTTAGGAATGAAATGTTTTAGTTCAAGGTGAATTTATGTGTATTATTATTTCAGGCAATTATACCGCAACTCGTTGAGTGGAAGTCTGCCACCAAGTTTGGGGAAATTGAAAAATCTGATTGCCCTTGATGTTTCTGACAATAAGTTTAGTGGAAAAATATCCACCTCACTTGGCCAACTATCCAACCTCCGCTTCCTGTAAGTCACCATTCTCTGGGCTTTCATTGTTAAATCTTATATCTATTTTAGAAAGTTTTGATCTTTGTTAATGCCAACATTAACTATCATAAATGTATGATTTACATCTGGGTTTAAAAGATCCTCTGATTTTAGTCTTTTGGTGATCTCATTCTTGCTTCTGTTTGTTATGATCTTTAGAGGGAATGTATATGTAAATGGTCTTTTATGTTTTGTAAATCATGTTTGATGTTATTTCTTGGGGATTTAAGAAAATTCACTGCCAGTAATTCACAGATCGGAAAATTCATTGCAGTAATTCACTGTGGGAAGATTCACTGCTGCCGAAAATTAACCGCTTAATTTTCCACTGTGGTGAATTTTACTTGCGGTGAATTTGTCATGGTAGTGAATTTTCCCACGGTGAATTGCTGGCAGTGAATTTTCTGTCAGTGAATTGCTGAGAGTGAATTTGCCCTATGCCATTTCTTAGAGGTGGCAAAAATAATCTAGCAGGTTTTTAAAATTATACTTAATGCTTCCGTAAGTGCAATCGTTGAAAAATAAAAACCCATCATTAACTTTATTTGTATGGCTTGAAATTTTCAGATATCTTTCAAACAACCAATTCAGTGGCCCTATTTCAACAGGAGGATCGTTCTCAAGATTCGGATATAAAAGGTAATTTATTTATTTATATTTTATTTCATTTAGTGGATTCTTTTAAGATATGATAGAATCTTTATGACTTGGTTTTGACTTTTGGTTATTGCATGTTATGTTATGGGCTAAAGTTTTGAAGGCAATCCAGGCCTGTGCGGTGGTGTTGTGCACAAGCCATGTTAAAAAATGGAATGAAATACAGAGCATTGCAGCTTAAATAATTTTCTACATACATGCCAGACAATCTGATATGTGCAGTCATGCATATAATCTTGATGTAATAAAGATGGTATTAATAATTATGAAATAGAGATAACATTTGCATATGCCGATACAATAATTTTCCTTATAAATTTAAGAATGTCTATACAATATATCTATTACATCATTTTTCTGATCTTTTAAGATGTTCTATATGATTTCTTATTGTTAAATTATCTTTCAAATTTGGGGACATAACATGAGCATTCCACATTGTTTTAATGAATTATATGTATATAATAGTCATGAGCATCTTCAAGAGCTTTTGAGAATATCCTGAAAACATAGCATTCCAGGAGGTGGCATCTCTTTGAGGCATTTGTCAAACAGTGTACGTGCCTTGTCTTTAGTTCAAGATTAAATTGCATACATGTTTTCCATACCCTGTTCGAAAGCTTCACACCTTGCAGTTGCATTTGCTTGAAATTTTCTAAAGCCTTTTCAACAAATCCATTTTGCGCATGTCTTGCAATCAGGGGGTCTCAGCATATGATGGTTGTTCTGAATACCATTTTCGCTGTCACTAAGAGAGGCAGCAACATTAACAGAGAAAATGAGAACCATAATAATATGATGGTATTTGGTAGATTGTCAACAACTGGCAAGCTTTAGAAATTGGTTATATTTGATTATGTTGAAGTTGACAAATTAGTTATATTTGATTATGTTGAAGTTGACATTATATCTTGTTTTCAGTTTCTATTGTTGATTGTTCTATTGTTTGGATGTTTCATAGTTTTTGCCTTGAAGTCTAGGTATAGTCACATAATTGTAATAGTTATTTTGTAGTCATTTTAGTCTCTTACCTTACTACTGAATCACTGCTAATGTACATAAACATGTGTGTAAACTTTGTATATTAGAACATTTGTAATACTGTTAACTTTTATTCAATCCTGCTAATAATAATATTTAAAATTCAATTAAATCTATTTGTATTGAATAAATTTTACTTTATATAATAAATAAATAATATTTAATATATAATTATCAATATATATTTTTTAAACAATTAATAACATTTATTAAATAACTTTACACATATATTATATAATTAATTGAATATCTACACATATATTATATAATTAGTTGATGATATTCAATGTATTACTAAATATTATTATAATACTTCATGTGTGTGTTTTCTTAAATAAATTTGTATTGGTAATGATATTAGGGAGAAGGTTTTAAATATTTTTTTATTACTTCAAATCAAGAGCTCATGGTACATGAATTTAATGTTTATTTTTTCAAATGAATTTTCAGTATGAAAGGAAGTTCTTAGCAATTTTTATCGTTTTTTCCATTTATAGATTTGGATTTTTTATTTTTATTCTTTTTCGTGTATTTAGGAATTGGTTGTTTTTGTAGTTAACTCAATTTTTTAGTTATTTATTTTACAATTAAATTGATTTTAAGTGGAATAAATCATGGGACAAAAGGAAGAATCTATTTGGTGCCTATTAACCATGTTAGTTTTTATTAGATAAACACTTTTTACAAAATCTATGAATTGGAAGATGGTTTTGAAAGGACACTAAAACCTTGTACAACAAGAAAAGGAAATAACATGAGAAAAGAAACAATTACTAAATAGGCCTAAAATCTATAAAGTGCCCAAAAAAATAAATAATATTATAGCAAAGTTAAAACTATAACAATAATTGCGGATGTCTGAATTGAAACCTTTAAAAAAACACTAAATAGGATTAAAATCTTGACTCATAAGGGTTAGCATACCTTTATTTAAAGAAGATCTAGGTTCAACGAAGGGTCACAAAGTCACAACATCTAATTTTCTCTTGTCCTTAAATGAAGAATCCCACATGTTTTTAAAAGGACCAAAAACTATATAGTCCAAATACTTTTGTTCATTCCTCATCAAGGAACATTATTTAAAAACATTGTGAACCTCTTTCCTATGATTGAGAGAAGAAATGATACATTTTTTTAAAATATAATATTTATCTTTTGTGTCTTAGAATGAATGGGAGAAATTCACAGCTTTAGGGTGATGAAGATACTCATTTTTAGATGTTATTACTATCTATGGCATCATCTGGTATTGCTTATTCACCCTTTTTACACTACATTGTGATACATAGTTTCAATGGACATATCATGCCTCTCGCTTATCAACATTATAGGGTATCATAATTTAGGTGCTAATGCTTCCTTGGTTTCAATTTTGGGTGAGCTATGTATCTATTTTTTATGTTCCTATGTACTAGGTGGATGTAGCAACTAGTTAACCATGAATTTTGTGAGAGGGAACACATTCCAAATCAACACTATTGTATTCTTTTTATGGAAGTTACCTTCCATCCTCAATTCATTAGTATTTTTAAGACTATTGGAACCTATATGTTTTGACTTGCTATATAACTTGTATTTGTTGAATAATGTTGTTGTGACCACTCATACAAATTGGTGCGATCTATGTATCTTGGTTAGATTGTTTCCTTGTTTATCTATTTGATCATTATTCAAGTAGTATTATTGGTGTCACATATTCATATTTTGGTTTCTTATCATATGATATTCATCTTGATTTCAAACAAGATTCTTTAGTTTTAGCACTATACTAGTCCTTTTTAGTAGTGGTTTGTAGCTTCATCATGTTTTACTAGTTTTCTTTACGTTCCCACTCTTTTGGTATACTTTTAGATAATTCTTAGTATTTCACATTGTTTATCTCCTATTGGAAGGATAGATAGTATATTTGTGATGGGAATACTCCTCGGGAGTTTAATTTAAGTCCTCCTTTCTTCTTTTGCTTTCTCATGGTTTTCACCTTTTCTTCATTTTTTATTGATTTATGTGTACATGGGTACCAGAAGTAGATTTATTTTTGGTACCCATATTTTCATTTTCACATATTCTATCATTCTCTATAAGTTGTACTTAAGAGAGGGTAGACATGAAAAATGTACTTTGCCTAACTATTTTCCATTTAGAAACTATTCACACCTTATTACTTAATCTTACATAGTTGTTTTTTTCTTGTCTGAATTCATATCATCTAGACACTTTTCATGATATTGATTTTGTCTTAACTTTTTATTTAGGCTTTGACTCTTGCCTTTATAGTGAGGTCATCATTTTTTGGATTCTATTATACAATGATGTATTCATTGTTTGTTGGAAATATAGAAATATCTACTTCTCAAACAATGGGGATTATGTTAAAACTCTTGTCGATGGCCCATTATTTATGGGAAAGTTAGGTTCTTTTCTCATGAAGTGGTCTTTGAGCTTTGATCATGAAAATGATTACTTCAGTATAGTTCTTTTTCGGGTGAATCTTATGATATTTAATTTTTAATATTGAGAGGTGGAGGTCTTAAAAGGTATGGGTTTTGTTGTTGGTTATCTCATTAGTTTTAATCTAGTGACCAACTCAATAAAGCATCTTTTGTTTCCTAAAATTGGCATTTTGGCTAATGTGGGTAAAAGGGTTACTTTATATATCACTTCATTCTCAAAAGTGGTAAAATGGGTGAAACATATTATTTATGAGGATTTTATCATTATGGGTCAAAACTACTAGATGGTTGGCCACTTCTTCTCTAGGTGCTTGGCCAATAGAAGATAGAAAAAGTCCAAGAACGAAAAATATGTAGATTTATTTTTAAATCCTTTGTGTGAAAATATCATTATGTGAGTGATTTTTTTTCTATAGGGTTTAGAGGCTATCATTAGGGATCAAATTCTAGTCAACATAGAGCCATGGAAAAGTTCTTATTACCTTTTTGGTGAGTTGCATAGCTTTCACATTATGCCTTATCATAAGGAACATGGAGTCCTAGATAAGAATGATACTCATTTCAATCATCTAAAGATTTATTCTTTAGAAGGAGAGATTCAAAAAATGAGTTTTTGTCAAGAAAGAATATTCCTAATTAGTTTCTATAGATGGAAACTAAGGGTTACCAACCAAGAAGAAAAAATACAATAAGAATATGTTAGAAGGGGTTCTTCAATTCTCCTTGTAATGGTGTGGATTAAAACTACCATGAGTTCATTGATCTTTTTTGGTTTATGGGTTGTACACATTTTTTTGTTGTGCTCTACTCATTTGGTTGAATTGTTGTTTGTCTACTAGAATTTAGTAGTGTTTGGACTATCTTTTGCTTGTTTATTATCTTTTGTTGGATTATATTTTGCTTGTGTATTACCATATATCCACAATTTTGCAGCCGGTAATATCTCCTTTTTTGAGATGAGAGACCTGGTGGATACTTTCCGGTTTGCATGAACCTCATTCTATCAGTCAACCAACCACCTTTTGATTCTGGTTCATTCATCAAGACGAGCTCTAGTTGCTCCTCTACGACAAGTACCTCCTCATTTTATGCCATGTACTCACACAATCCTCTTCCTTTAATAGTTTTAGTAGGCTTGAATTCAATCTCATATTCAAGGAACTTGGTGATCCAATTAGCCCTTTTCTCTATGATCTCCCCTTCCATGATATATTCACACACACTGGAATGTGCGACATACACCAACACCTTGTTGCAGGAAATTAGATGGCTGAACTTTTTAAGTCCCTTTACTATTGCAAAGGCCTATCTTTCGACGAAATTATAATTTTCCTCATATTCCTTTAGGGTCCGGGAGTAGAACGCTACTAGATGTTCCCCCTTTTCTTCATCATCCTTTTGGGTTAGGACAATAGAAATACTGGACTTTCTATTGAAAGCATACATTATAAAATCCTTGGATTGATCTGGATTAATCAACACCGGAGCTATGGAAATATCCTTCTTGACCTTTTCAAAAGCTTCCTGAGCTTTGGTCGTCCATTTGCATGTCTGATCTTTCTTCAGCATCAGGGTGATTGGCCTAATTATTCCTGCGAAATTGGAAATAAACTTGCTGACAAAATTTACTTTGCAAAGGAAATACTGAACACCTTTCTTATTTACCGGAAGGGGAAGTTCCTTAATAGCCTTCACTCGTTCGGGGTCAATTGAAACACCTTCTTTAGACACCACGTGTCCTAATAGCTTTCCTTGTGGTACTCCGAAAATGCATTTCTTCGGGTTTAGGGAAACTCTGAACTCTTGGAATTTTTGAAAAACTAATTCTAAATGACCAAAATGATCATCCTTAGATTTAGAGAACACAATAAGATCATCCAAATAAATTAGAATAAACTTATTGATTAGTTCGCTGAATGCGATGTCCATCGCCCGCTGGAATGTTGCCCCTGCATTGGAAAAACCAAAAGAAATTTTAGCATATGCAAATGTTCCCCACTTTGTGGTGAACGTAGTCTTGTGTTGATCATCTTCTTTAACTCGGATCTGATTGTAGCCAGAGAAACCATCCAGTAGAGAAAAAATTTCCGATCCTGCAACCATTTGTAGGATTGAATCCATCAAAGGCAGTGGATAGTGGTCCTTTAGGGATGCTCTGTTTAGGTCTCGAAAGTTGACACATAAATGGATATCTCCATTCTTCTTTCTGATCAGGACCAGATTCAATACCCAAGTACTATGCTTGATTGTGAAGACAATATGCAACTCAATGAGCTTAGTCAGCTCTTACGCCATTAGGGCTTCAATTTTAGGCTTGACGAGCCTCTATTTCTATCGGACTGGTTTTGCACCTTCTGTTAGCTCAATAGTGTGTTGAATGATGTCAGGATCATATCCCTCTAGGTCATCATAGGACCAAGCCACTACTCCATATTTTTCGCAGAAACTAATGAGTCTATCTTTATCATGGTGCGGGAAATTTTTCCCAACTCAGAGATTCCTACCATCAGAGACCCGAAGGTCCACATAATCACTTTTTTCTGCTACGAACTTCTATTTATCATTTCGGGCATCATCACAATTGAATTTTTTTTTGAGAGTAACCAATCCTTTCAGAAGTTTATTAGATTTGAGCTGCATATTTTGTCCTTCATAAGCCTCGGCAATCTTTGGTTGAAGCTGATCGACGAACTCCCCTGAGTGCTGCATAAATGAGGTAATGAGTTCATCACTTTCAAAAACTTTCCAACTCTAATCATTGTCGGGGATCGCTAGTCGGACTAGTACTCGTACTGAATGTTCGTTATGAAGAAGGTCAGAGATAGGATCAAAGTGAGCACCAATCATGGCCATGCCATCTGCATTGCTATTTTTTCCTCTAGGAATAGTCTTGATGTTGGAAGCTTCAAAACAATCAATCAGGTCCCAAACTCGATGCCGATAGGATCTCATGTGGACATTCTTTGATGTAGAAACTCCTTGGACTTGGTTAACTACTAGTTCAAAATCTCTGAACATAATTAATTGCTTAATTTGCATTCATTCCACAAGGCTTAAACCTTGAACCAATCCTTCATATTCAGCCTCATTATTTGTGTTGTCACCTAGAAATTGCACCCTATGCGTAGTGATGGAAATTGAGCTTTCTAGTGAAACATGGGATCATTTCAAGGCTATGGGTCACCTAAAACTAAAATGAACCTCTAGAGAAGGCCGGCTTCCCTTGGTGTCACCTAAACTATCAATTTAGTAAGGGGAAAGGGAGAAGGAGTACATGTAAATAAAAACTAACAACTAAGGTGATACACTGAATTTGAAAGAAATTATGAAATGAAACAAGTTAATCATACACTGGAAAGATAATCAGTAGTATTTCACTTACTCGACATAACCCCTTTAGACTTATGCATCATTCTCAAAAGGCTTGATCTACATACATATCTCAAGAAGGAAAGATGGATTTCACAGCTTTAAGGTATGAATATAGATTTGGAAAACACAGTTGAAAACTTGCATAGCCTAAAAATACAGAAATGAGAGTAATACAAACATTAACACTGGCTTCTGAAGTAAGCTTTGCATTTTATTCCAAATTTTAGTTGAGTTACAAAAATATACACCAGCTGAGAGAGGATTGCTAAAAATCACTAACTCTTTTTAGTGTATTCTCCGAACTGTTTACAAAAAAGGCAAAAATGCCTTATATACAAAAGAGTGTCAGCCCCTTAGGGCTTACAAAAATATCAGTCCTTGGGATAGATCTCTCCCTAGATCTTTTGATTGAATTTAATGTTGCACCCTACGTGTCCATGTCGGTGAAGAGTCACCCCTCAGAGAAGCCTTCTTCAGATTTTTCTGCAACCACCGCATTTACTTCCAGTATGTGTGTCCACCTTTGAATCCCTTCGGTCGAGCGCTTTGAATGCTCCTGAGCTCAGAATAGATACATGTTGCTTTTTATTTCGTTGATTTTCTTCATCCTAGTCAGACTACCACAGCTTGCTTTTAGATCTCTCCGATTGGTCGAGTATACTCCATGCAGATTCTTTGAGTGGTCAAAAACTCCTCTTGTAGAATCGCATGTTGGTGAGACACTAATTGTGTCTCCCCGATGCAATTAAATCCTCTTGTGGTTATCGGCATAGCTTGAAACCATCGATGAGAGCTCCTGTCGAGCCCAAAAGTCATACCGATATCACCTATGTGGTCGCCAAGACAATCGCGTTCAGCCAGACAACATGGTAAACTCTGGTAACATTTCTAGTGACCTTTGCTAGATGTTTTCCTGCTAAACATGGAAAATCGGTAGCCAAAACTCGTCCGTTGGGCATGGAGTCATTAGGAAGCTCAGAAAAATAAAAAACATCAACCTTGCACGTGGCTGCAATTCACTGAGACTCATTGATCACAACAATTTGCTAAAAACAACAAAACATGGGAAACTGAAAGAAAATATTTGTTGTGCTGGAACAAGACCAAGGGAACGAAAACAATTAAACTAAAATGTAGAAGCACCCATTAGAACAAAAAACCTAAACTAATATTTACAATGGCGGGACTCATCAGACTTGAAAACAAGGCTTTAGGTGTATCCCATTAACTGGGATAGGAAGTATTTCACCCTTTGCTGTGGCCAATTGATAAGAATTGTGCTCCTTACTATCTCTAATATTAAACGGACCTATCCACATGTTATCAAACTTGGTGTGATGGCCTGGCCTACTTTTCAAAACATCCCATTTTAGCACGAGATCTCCCACCTTGAAAACTTTTTCTGTAGCCTTCTTGTTAAATGTCTTCTTTATTTGTAGCTGATGGTACTCCAAAACCTTCATTTCTTTGTCCCTTGATTCTTCGAGTTCCATGAGCTATGCATATCTCACAGACATTGGATCTTGTTTCTCAAACATCTCCAATTGATGTATAATGTCAAGAGCTGGGAGCTCCATAGACAAGGGCAATCTTGCCTCTCTGCCATAGACTAACATGTATGGTGAGTTGCCAATAGACCTCTCAGGAGTCACTCTGTCTGCCCACAGTTCATAATTTAATTTGATGTGCCAGGTCCTTTGATTATCCTCCATTGTTCTTTTGATAATCCTGATGAGATTCTTATTTGTGCTTTCAGCTAAACCATTACCCTGAGGGTAATAATTTGAGGATGTATTCAAATGAATGCCATGTTTAACAGTCCAAGCAGTCAATCTTCATCCCATAAATGCAAGAGCATTATCAGATATAATAGAGTCGGGAACTCCAAATCTGGTGACTATATCCTCATAAAAGCTCAGAACTGAAGATTCTTTTGCTTCTTTCAATGCAACCTCTTTTGTCCACCGTGTAAAATAGTCAGTGGCTGTAAGTACCCACTTGTGACCAGCACTGGAAGGTGGATTAATTGGTCCAATAAAGTTGATTCCCCATCTCATGAAGGGCTGCTCTACCTGAATTGGATGTAGAGGCATAGTAGGCAGCTTCTCCTTTCCTGCAAACAAGGCACATTTGATACACTTTCTTGACCAAGCATATGCATCCTTAAATAAGCTGGGCCAATAGTAACCAGCTCTCATTATTTTCCAGGTAGTAGTTTTGGGAGCAAAATGACCCCCTGGAGCTCCATCATGAAACTCATGAAGTACCCTCTCAATCTGATCACTATGAATACGTCTTAACAGAACACCATTCAAATCCTTTTTAAACAGAACACTGTCTACCAGCGCATAGGGTATGGACTATAGCCTGAAGTACCTTTGTTTAGCTCTATCTAAACCTGGTGGACACTCACCAGTTTTTAAAAAATGGGTCATGTCTTGAACCCAATTAGTTGTTTTAATAGGTACATCATCTTGAGCATTCTGAGACTCATTTGTATTAGCAAAAACACTATCCTTTTCTAACTTATTTTCGTTGCTTGACCCTGTAGCAAGTTGTTCACAAAGACCTTTACCTCTAACCAATTTGGTAACCTTGATATCCATGTCATATTCCATAACCTTAGTGATCCACCCTGCTATTTTTTCATTCAGATCTTTGCTCAATAGAAATTCCTTGACACTTGGGTGTGCAACCATGACATGAATTTTATTATTGCAGATCAAAGGCTTAAATTTCTTTAGGCTTCTGATCACAGAGAGAACATGCTTCTCAACAAATGTATACCTCTCTTCATAGTCAGCAAGTGCTTGACTAAAGAAAGTTATTGGCTGCTCTAAATTATCACTATTTTTCTGTACCAACATAGCCAAGATTGAATTAACACTGCCAAAAGCATATAAGAAGAAGTCTTTAGAAAAATATGGGTTTACCAGTGTTGGAGCTGATGCTAAAGCTTCCTTGACTTCTTCAAAACTGTGTTTTTCTTTTTCTGTCCAACGAAAAACTGCACTCTTTTTAAGCATGGCTGTCAAGGGCTGTAGCAAATTTGCAACATTAGGAATAAATCTTCTTAAAAAGTTGATCTAGCCCAGGAAGCTCTGTAGACCCTTCTTGTGATTGGGTAATGGCAACTCAAGTATGGATTTGACTCTTTCAGGATCAATAGTAATTCCTTGCTTTGACACTATGTGTCCTAATAATTTCCCTTCATGAACAACAAAGATACTCTTTTTCAGATTGAGAGAGATACCAAACTCTGCATTTTTCAAAAACTTGCTTAAGGTGTGACAAATTTTCATTAACATTCTTAGAATAAACTATAATGTCATCTAGATAAATCAGCATAATCTTATTGATCAAACTTTGAAACGCCATGCCCATGCCCCTCTGAAACGTAGCAACAACGTTAAACAAACCAAAAGACATCCTTTTATATGCCATGGTGCCCCACTTAGTTGTAAAAATAGTTTTGAACTGATCCTCTTCCTTAACCAACACTTGACTATAGCCCGAAAAACCATCTAACAAGGAAAATCTCTCAAAGCCGACAACTACTTGTAAGATTTTTTCCATGGAGGGCAGCGGGTAGTGATCTTTCAAAGATGCTCGATTAAGATCCCTAAAGTCTACATAGAGCCTTATCTCACCATTTTTCTTCCTAACCAGGACAAGGTTAGAAACCCATGAAGTATGCTTAATAGGAAAGACAATACCCCCCTCAACTAATTTGGTCAGCTCTTTAATCATTAAGGGCTCAAGCCTAGGATTCAAGGGCCTTTGTTTCTGCCTTACTGGCTTAGCATTAGGTTCTAACTCAATTGTGTGCTGAGAAATATGGGGATCAAATCCTTTCAAATCTGAGTATTCCCAAGCAAATACATCATAAAATTCTTGGCATAAGGAAACAAAAGATTGTTTATCTTCATGTGAACGAATTTTGCCTATCTTAAGGAGTTTACCTTTGAAAATCTCCAGTTCTTCATAATGTTCTTCTTTGATTTGCAAGCCAGTTTTACACTTTTAAAGCTGATCGTCAGTACTAAAAATTGACTCTAAGGTGACAAGACCTTTGGGTAACTTATTTGTCCTTAGCTGTATGACTTGATCATCATATTGTTGCTTAAATTTTGCTTGATTAACCATGGAGAACTAATCTTCTTCAAGCAAAAAAGAAAGGATATGTTCATCGCTATCAAAGACCTACTAGTGAATGTTATTATCAAGAATTGATGGCCTGACTACAACCTTTACATACTGCTCTACTTTCTCCTTTCTAATGTCACCCAGAATATCAAACTGTGCTCCAATGGTTGCAAGTCTATCAGCATGTTTGTTTTGGTTCCTTGGAATAGATAGTAAGTTAAAGGCATCAAACTCCTCAATCATTTTCCACACTCTATTTCTATAAGACTTTAGTGTGTCATTTTTAGCAACATTCAGGCCTCTTATTTGATTAACAATTAACTCACTGTCCCCATAAACTTTCAGATGAGTTATTCTCTCTTGCCCACTCAAGACCTTGAACAAGGCCCTCATACTCAGCAGAGTTATTAGAGCATGCAAAAGAAAAATGGAAAGCAGAAAAATACTTATCACCCTACGGAAATACAAGCATTGCACCTCCTCCAGCGCCGTTTTTGCTTCTTGAACCATCAAAATACATCTCCCATAATTTATTCTGCTGCTCAAACTGACTTTTTGTACTTCTCTCGAGATTTGGCATTTCTGTCCCAGCTTCATGCAATACATAATTGCCTAGACCAACATCTTGAATAAGCCCATTTGGATTATCAACCATGTTCTCAGCTACCCATTCATCTAGGAGTACCTCAGGTACACTCATAGCTTGCAACTCTTGTGCTACAACAAGTACAGTATCCTCTAAAACTATAGAATTAATGTTTATAGCATATGGCACATAAGGTTCGATGTGATCCTTAACAAGGGAATCAGAAGTTATAGTTACCTTAGTACCATACTTGGTCCTAAAAAGCATATGATACCAATCTGAAGATAAATAACCTCCAATTTTAGCTGTGAAGTCTCTAGACAAGCATAAAGCAAAAAATGGAGGCAAATCTATGACAAACACATCTTGCGGGATTGAAAACTTGGGACAGGCATGTAGTGTGAGATTCAAATTTTTAATAACACCTATAGTGTTTACTGCTATCCCATCCAATTGAAGTACTCCCTTTTCTAATGGCTGGTATTGTAAACCTAACTGGTCTGCAATCTTTTTTGGCATTACCGAACTACTAGCACCGCTATCAACCATGCAATTGTGCACCAATTTATTTCCCACTGTTAAGGAAACATAGAAAGGAGGGATATTAACACCATTACTTTGCTATGTGGTGCTATCCAAAGGTGCATTGGTTAAAACTAACTTTGTTTGGCCTAAAGAGACTTCATTTGGAGGATTCGAACTAACTAGATTTGATAAAGTTGATTGTAAAAAATTGATTTGACCAGGGATTGCTAAAGAATCCCACATTGAAATTGAAACACTCATTCTTTTCATACTTTCAACAATGTTGAAAGGTGTAGATATATTTACCTTTGGCTGCATCTTTACAATAGCATGGTCAGGTTGCACTTGACTTGTGGATGAAGCATGTAAAGGATGCTCCTTACTAGTGTCATGACCTTGCTACAAAGTGTGTGGTACTTGCTGATTTGATGGACCAGCAACTCCCTTACTTTTATTCGTTTCTTGTTCAATCTCAAAAGCCCTCTTCTTGGCTCTAGTATTAGTAGCAATAGATGTGTCATCCTGGTTCACCCCACAAAATTCTTCTCTCTGCCAATTCAGGAGAGTTGAATCATCTCCAGGCTAATCCTGTTGTTGTGGATACCCCTCCTTAGGAAAATCTTGCACACCTACATCACTCTGCACCATAAGAGCTTGGTTGATCACACCATTAGAGCATGTAGCTTGATTATGTGGCTGATTACATGGATAACACCATTCATAATCTGCAGCCAAATTATTTTGAAAAGGAACAAGCTCTTTGACAGAGCTAATTGGAGCTAGATTATAGGCCTGAAAAGTTCTTGTGGCAACATTTTTTCTTGTGCCTTGGTAATTACCTTGATATTGCTGTCTATTCCCTTGGAACTACTGTTGTTGACCTTGAAAGGGATAACTTGAGGACTGATTCTGCTGCTGATAAGGCCTAGAATAGGATTGCTATTTTTCCAAGTTCACCAACTTGTTACCAAAAGTCTGTAAAAAACTTTTGATCTCTTGTAACTCATTTGGAGAACTTGAAGCCGTATTTTCTTGTGTTACAGTAGCTGGAACAGATGGTAAAGGTACAAAAGGAGGTATCTGCAGATGAATATTTGCATGAATCTTTGGGAATATAGGCATTGGTGGCCTAGGAGCAAGTTTACCAACCTGTATTAGGTTGTTTTCAACTCTGATGGCTATTTCAAAGGTGTCTCGTAGAGAAACCCCTCCCATTAATTGTATCATAACAACTATATCACTGTTAAGAGCCCTCAAGAAGTACAAAAATGCATACTCTGGAGGTGGTCTCACCATCGTAGGGATTCTATACCAAGTCCTTTGAAACCTGAAGTTGAAGTCATTCATCTGCTCTTGAGAGGCTCTCTTCATTGTAGTTAATTGTTCTAATAGAGACAAGTTATCAGACCTGTCTTGAAATTATTTATGCGACTTGTCTCCAAATTCATCCCAAGTTGCAATTGAACCTACTGCTAAGCCCCTATACCATTGCACAGCTCTCCCCTTCAGTGAAGCAACTAGTAATCTTACTGCAACATCCTCTTGAGTTATGTGATGGACTCTGCATAACGAAGCCACATCTTGCATGTGTTCAATTGGGGTAGTTTGATCTTCTCCCATGAAAGTTGGCAGACTCTTCAGGGCTGCCATTGGGATGTCATTGTACTGTGCCAAATTTAAAGGACTCCCTCCGTGGGTAAACCCACAATAGTGGGTTACAATTTTTCAAACGAAGAATAATTAGAAATTCTCATCAAAAAATTTAAAATGGTTTACCCCTTCTAATGAAGGGGGTTCGAATGAACCACCCCCCTTCTAATGAACCCCCCTCCCTTCTAATGAACCCCCTTTTGCACCATATAAGAGGGGTTTGAATGAACCCCCCTTTTTCACCTTCCCCTCCACCATTTCAAAATTTATGCATTTTTTTGACTATTGAAGCTTGGGAAGGAGGTGCAAATGGAGTCAACTTGATAAACCAAGTTGGATGATTGTAGTGATCGAAACTTGCTTTCCAACAACTATAAATTTAATATATTTTGTTTTTATTTTATATTTTATTTTTTAGTTTGACTGTACATAGGTTTTTCACCGAACTTCAAGTTCGATGAAAAATCATCGTGGAAAAAGAGTAAATTTGTGGAAAAAAAATTGAAAAATATATATCCAATAGGTATTGATGTCCTCATTCTAACAAAAAAAAAAAAATTAATTTCAATACATACCAAAAAAGCTATGTGTGCCGAAGTGCACCTATGTTTAAATTATAAATGTTTTGACTTCAAAACTTAATTAAAAGAAAAATATTCAACAAAATGCTATGAAACAAAATGAAAGCCCTAGATACTTTTGTTACCAACCTAAATTCAAAAGAATTAGAGTTTTATCCTTTGTAGAAAAAAAGTTATGTGAGCCGAAGTACACACCACTTTTTAAAAATGTTGTTTACTATTAAAAACTAGTTATCAAGGGAGACACAAAAAAATTACAATTTAAATTCAATTTTTTTTTTTAAAAATACATTTAAAATCTACAGACAAAATCTCACAAATCACTAGTTTACATCATTTTCAAATTCTTAATAGTTTACCTACTATAAGTGTCAGAAAGTGAAGTTTTCTCTGAAAATGTTGATTTCAGTGTCAAGTTTGGCCAAAAAGTGTAACCCATTATTGTGGGATGACCCCCGTTAAAAGCAACAAAGGGTTGATTCCTTGGAGCGGCCATTGGAGGTGGCTGAGGTGGATTTACTAGCACTCTAGATGAAACCAAGGATGAGATAGCAATATGTGATCCCACAGATGGAGGAGTGGATTGAGTTCTTCTAGAATAGATAATTATTGTTTCTCTCCTCTTTGTTGCTCTACCTTATCTCCTTGGTGGTGACAGCTGCAAATATTCGAAAGGAATTGAGCTGCTCCTTGTCTGAACTCTTCTCATAAACTATAGAAGACATTAATTTCTGGAGTTCTTCCTCCTTGTGGAGTCACCAAGTATGCCAAATGACTTCTATAAAGTCTGGGAGTAGCTGGTTGCATACTAAACTAGTAATTCAATCTAATTTCTGTCCCACCGGGCGTGCCAGAAATTGTTGTCACCTAGAAATTGTACCCTATGCTCAGTGATGGAAACTGAGCTTTCTAGTGAAACATGGGATCATTTCAAGGTTGTGGGTCACCTAAAACTGAAATGAACCTCTAGAGAAGGTCGGCTTCCTTTGGTGTCACCTAAACTATCAATTCAGTAAGGGGAAAGGGAGAAGGAGTAAATGTAAATAAAAACTAACAACTAAGGTGATACAACTTATTTGTAAGAAATTATGAAATGAAACAAGGTAATCATACACTAGAAAGCTAATGAGTAGTATTTCACTTACTCAACATAACCCCTTTAGACTTATGCATCATTCTCAAAAGGCTTGATCTACAAAAGAGTGTCAGCCCCTTAGGGCTTACAAAAATATCAGTCCTGAGGATATCTCTCCCTAGATCTTTTGATTGAATTTAATGTTGCACCCTATGTGTCCATGTCGGTGAAGAGTCACCCCTCAGAGAAGCCTTCTTCAGAGTTTTTTGCAACCACCACATTTACTTCCAGTCTGCATGTCCGCCTTTGAATACCTTCGGTTGAGTGCTTTGAATGCTCCTGAGCACAGAACAGATACATGTTGCTTTTCATTCTGTTGATGTTCTTCATCCTAGTCAGACTACCATGGCTTGCTTTTAGATCTCTCTGATTGGTCACGTATACTCCACGTAGATTCTTCGGGTGGTCAAAAACTCCTCTTGTAGAATCGCATGTCAGTGAGACACTAATCGTGTCTCCCCGATGCGATTAAATCCTCTTGTGGTTATCGGCATAGCTTGAAACCATCGATGAGAGCTCCCATTGAGCCCAAAAGTCATACCGATATCGCTTCTGTGGTCGCCAAGACAATCGTGTTCAGCCAGACAACATGGAAAACTCTTCTCATCTTCTATCAACGAAAGTATATTGATGTTGCCGCGAACGCACTCCACTCCACCGAGGTCCACATTCCTTTCGCTGAGGAATCTGCAAGTCGGGAAGACTTCATACCGAGTGTAAAACCTCCTCCTGGAGGTTCCTCGAACTTAATATTACAAACCATATCGGCAAGAGTCTAATGATGTCACCCCGACACATTTTTCTCTACCTGAGCTCCAGTCCTTAGACCCTATCGGGTTGGCAAGACAACATGGCGAAAGCTTCAGCTCTCGGTGAGAGCTCATTTCGCTTTGCTTCGACAAGAGAAACACCATCGGCAAGAGGTCATAGCGGCCTCATTAGTCTTATCAATATCGCCTTCCATCATTGAGACCTTACCATGTCGGTAAGACATCACTCCGATGGTCAGGCACTACACCGATGTCATTTATGTTGGGGAGACCTTCTGCTAGTCGGTGAGACCTTACCCCGACCTCCTTATTCCTTTGGCGATCTCTTTTTAATTTCGAGGCAATCACTAATGGTTGGTGAGACCTCTCGTCAAACTCCCTCTTGTCTCCCCGCTGACATCTCCTTTCGCCAAGACTCCCTTAGTTCGCCGAGACATCGCAACGATATCTTCATTTCTCCCCAAGCCCAAACTTGTTTCGGTGAGACCTTTTCAGGTCGGGGAGACCTCCTGTCAACGTTGCCACCCTTCGCTGAGACTCCTCTACTTCGCTGAGACATCCCAGTGAACTCCTCTTCTTTCGGTGAGTTATTCACTAGTTGTCTAGACATCACCGGGTCAGGGAGACCTTTTTCTGACTTGGAAAGTTACACCAAAGGCTCCTTTTATCAGTGAGATCCTCTGCATCACTGAGACCTTATGACGAAGGCACCAACCTTTTCTGAAACCATCATCTCCTACCGAGGCTTCTCCATCTGTCGGCAAGACTCCTGAATGTCGGTGAGAGATCTTACCGAAAGCGCTTTGCTTTGGAAAGGGTTTATTTCAGTCAGCATGACTTTTCTTCATCGCCGAGACATCTCAGCGAACTCAATCTCCTGCATCGAGAGCCTTTAGAGTCAGGGAGACCCTTTGACTTCAGCGAGACCCCACAATGAAGCTCGCTTGCTTTTTCAACACCGCCTCCTTTGAGTGAGACCACCCCCCATCGGTAAGACGTGTTGGCGATGATGCCTCCATTCAACGAGGCCCCTTGTTGGTCGGTGAGAGATCATGACGGTCTTGGCGACTTTCTCCTTGGGGAATTTTCATGCCAAACTTTCCTAGGGTAGGCTCTCCAACTGAGTTCCCTGTGACCTAGCACCAGATGTAGGATTTTTTCCCTTGTTGCAAATTTTCCATTTGGCCTCTCGAAGATCTATCACATGATTATCCTGCTTGATTGAGCCTGTGGGGGAAAATTAGGTAATAGTTTGAATAGGAAAAATGAAAGTGGAAAGACCTCAACAATTTTTCATTTTGTGGGATATTAGATATATCCCTGCTCCAACACCCACTTTTCTTCTTGCTCTGTCAAAGTACAATGTCCATAGCTCATCTGCTTGGCTACCTTCGGATTCTTTGGCGACCCTCAGAAGCACTTGGTCTTCATTATAAATTACATATGTGCCCAATCCTCTAGCATGATAATTTCTGAAAGGATCATTTTCTATGTGTTCACTCAATAGAGCATCTTCTTTATCATTCTGGTCTCCACTCTCCTTCTCTTCCTCTACCAATTCAACGTAATACATTTCTTGCTTGGTGATAGAGGTATGCACGGCTTCAAAATTGATCAAGGCTTCATCTGCCACATGTTCAGAATGTAGAGCCTCCGATTCTATCTTCATTTTTGCACCGTGTTTGGTCCTAAGTATCAGATGTGACTAATTCAAGGATAGGTATCCGCCCACCCTTGAAGTAAATTCTTGGGATAGAAAGAGACCAAACATAGGAGGAACATCGACGATCACTGTGTCCTGCAGGACTGTGATACTAGGGTAAGCAAATAGAGTTAAAGGAAGTGCTTTGATGACACCTACGGTCTCAAATTTATTTCCATCAAGCTGCATTACCCCTCTTTTCATAGGTTCGTAAATGAGTCACAAAGCTTCAGCTATTTGTTTAGGCATAACTGTGGTACTAGCGCCAGAATCAATCATAGCGTTGTGCAATAAATTCTTTCCTATAATGAGAGTCAAGAAGAAGGGCTGAGGTATCAAATTATTCCTTTCCTCGGCAGGGGATTCCTTTGTATTGTTTGCAAGGACCTTAGCTGGCGGTATTTGATAAACCACCTCTGTTATAGAAAACGGTCCTGTTGGTGTCAGGTTGACCTCTTCTTGCAGCGCCTTCTGTAATAGTGTCTTTTATTTTGGGATGGCTAGAATGTCCCATAGAGACACATTAGTGGATGATTTCTTCAATTGCTTTACCACATTAAAAGGTAGATTTCTGCTCCTTGGTTCTTGCTATAATAATTTCCTTCCATGGTTGAGAAGGTGAAGGGACGGTTGAAGCACTGGGAATCTGATCGGAAACGCCTTTGAGTTGCGGGCTGTCTAGATGTGAAACAACTGATTCACTGGTGAATCTCCTCTTTGAGTGTGTGTTATAATCAGACTGCACTTGCAGTGTTTTGGATATGAATGCGTCATTAGCAAACACCATTTCTTCTTCCTCCATCTAGGAGAAGAGCGCATGATCAGGAGCAATATCAGATTCTTGTTCTAAAGAAATTCCTTGCATTTGTGTAGTAAGGACTGCACTCTCCATTTGTGGTGAGGCATATACATAACCTCCATTTTCTATTGTCGTGCCTTAGTTGCGTTGCTCTGCCAACATTTTTTGTAAGTTTCCATGCGGACAGTTTCGGGGCATATGTGCATCGCTATAGGGGAAACACCGTGGATTGATATCATCAATAAGATTGTTCTGCCTTGCGGTTAATTCCCTAATCGAGCTTGGTGATGTGCTCGTCAGTGGAGTAGGCACCGACACCATTTGGTTTGTAGTTGGGGCTGGTGGATTAGCGCGAGGCATGCCTTGGTATTGATTTTGTTGATAAGAAGACCACCCGCCTTGATAGTTTTGATATGCAAGCTTCAGAGGTGTTGCTTGGTTCTGCTTAAGAGTGGTTATATCATTTTCCATGGTTCGCAACATCTCTTTAAGCTCACTCATTTCATCCTTGGAAGAACCTAATGTAGAAGCCACATTTTGTGGGCTTGCCGCATATGTGTATATTGACTAGGTAGTTGCGGGCACACTAGTTGATGCGACCTCTAAGGCGGAGATCGATATTTTAGAAAAGATTGGCATAATAGGTCAAGGAGGAAATTTTTTGCAATCTATTAAATGATTCTTGGCTTTGATAGCAGTACCATAAGCATCTAGTAGAGTAGCTCCTCCCAAAGACTTGATCATCACAGAAATGTTAGAATTGATGGACTTCAAATAAAATATAAATGCCAACTCGGGAGTCGGGTGTATGGTAATAGGGATCCTCTGCCAATTTTCGTGAAATCAGGCATTAAAGTTCATCAGAGCCTCCTGGGGGGCTCGTTTTATGACGGATAGTTGATAATACAATGAAGAATGATCTCCGTCATTCGAGAACCTCTCATAGAACGGATCTCCAAGCTGATCCCAGATGCGAATTGAATTAGGTGTCAGTGTTCGGTACCAATCCAACGCCTTGCCTTTGAAAGACGTGGCGAGAAGCATTAGTGCTATATTTTATGCTATAATCCCATGTTCCAAACATACATCCACCACATCCTGCAAATGTTCTACTGGTGTTCTTGAGCTGTCTCCGGTAAACTTTGGTATAGCTTTCATGGCTAAAATTAGGATAGCACCCCAGATAGCGGGCACTACTAGGGCTACGAGGGGACTTCTGGCATCCCATGCCACGTAATTTATGTTGGCGGCCAGCAACATGGTAAGAGGAAATGGCGGCGGGAATGGAACGGTTACCAGTTGATTTGCGACCTGAACTGTCCCTAGGGGAGGTACTAGCAAGTTGGGGTTGCATGTGGTTTGGGATCTAGGTACAGGCCAATTAATCATACACCCTTCTAAAATGAAATTTTATTTAAGCTTGGTCCCACCGGGCATGCCAGAAAAAGAACAAACTGTTGACGCCAAAATTTGACGAGGTAACAAAGTCTTATTGGAAACTCAGTTTAAGGGGGACCTTTTTGTGCTAGACTGAGTAACCTCCGTATTTTTAGAGAAGTCAGCTTCTTCTATAATGGGGTTTGGAAAGGGAAAATGAAGCAAATATAATAAAATAAATTCTAACCTAAGGCGATGCGCCAATATTTAATGATGGGCACAATAAATCATAGATTTAAGGGTCTGAATGGTGTTGTAGTGTTCCAAAACATCAGAGACTTAAGATTATAGCATAGGCAATTCATTCATTGACATAAAATAACATTGCATACATTCCCACTGCCAAGAAGAGTCCTTAGACATGATCAAGGTAAGCAAACTTGCATCCAACATATATAGAAGTTCTCAAATGAAGTGTCAAGACAATAAAAAGCACAGTTCACAGTTTGATCAAATAGCATGAAAAACAAAAAGGTCGAACAATTGGCACAGTTTGAGAGTTGTACAATTAAATAAAACAGTAATAAAGGTTTGACATCTTTTACTAAAACCAGTGTGTTCTTTTCAAAATTTGGACCCTTTTCTCATCACAGAGAAAAGTATATATAGCATAAAAAACCCTGCATCGCCTCAGAGAGCAGTAATAGAAAAGATCTCACAATCCCCTCCAATGATGCCATAAAAAGAATATTCCCCAAAGTCGTTACAAAAGAAATAATCAGGAACCAAGCATCCAGTCATTTTAAGCTTAGGTGCATTTTCTGCAATGATGGCGGTGGTCCCAGCTAGGCCCGATCAAACAAGTGTCATCCCTTTGTGTGAATGATTATGACAAGCAGCAACCAATAGAGTTATTTGGTTCATTCGGTTCATCACCCGCATATGAGATCCACCGGTTAGGTACGTGGCAGCCTTTCGCTGCCTGCATGAACCTTTCTCCCTTCACTACAAAGGATTTATGTTAATGCAACACGTGTTGAATGGGCCGAGTACTTTATCACAACATAGGGAACGTTTATCAGTCGGACGCAAAAAGACGTGTGGCATCATTTCACTGTCTGCGGTTGCTATTTCATATTTGCACTAAAGGATTTGTGAACATTCGACACGTAGCAAGTGCATACGGTAGTCAGCAACCATGAGGCCCGCCAACACCTTTTAGGAACAAGGGCTTTGTGGCAGCATTTTGCAGCCTGATGAGGCCTCAAGGAAAAAGACCCAAAAGTATCCTGCAGCCGCAACACGTAACACGTGGAAGCATAGCAGAGTTTCTCGGGATTCGAAGGGAATGTCGATACTTGAAGTTGTGAAGAGTAGACACGTGGAGCAACAGATCAAAACCTTGATAAAAGGCCGAGTAGACTTGGCGATGTACATACCGACGCATAGAAAAAATAAATTCAAAGGGAGCTGGTTAAATATTTATTAACACTAACCTTGTGAAGCTCAAACACGAATAAAGTCCACCAAGCATAACACAAGTTTCTTTCCTATGGAACCTTCACAATGTTCATAAGTTTTTGGCATAATGCAGCTTATTAAGCCCTATGGAGCTCAAAACCCTAAATTTAAGGCCACCTAACATAACACACCTTGCTTGCCTATGGATCCTTGCCTAGCATTGCGATGCCTTATTGAATTTTTTAGGACGATAGCTTTGATATGGCATGGGATCCTAATATGATTCTCTCATTTTCGACCATTTTGGAAGACTCACCTAGTAGACAATCTGAAGTTCCACTACCTTGGAGTGAGCACAAACCGATAGCTTTGATTTGTTCCACATTGTGTTGGATAGTCTAGGCTTGATCTTTTTGGTCTTTGATGTTGTATGATTGTGATTATTTTTCATTGTTGCATAAATAATTGTCTTGAACATCTACTTTAGTGTGAGTTTGACATGGGGTTATACTCTCACTAAAGTGGAGGCAAAATGCAGTGTAGGAAAAAGTATCCCTTTTTCACACTTAATTGGAGAATAATTAGTAAGAAATCAACCTAATGTTTCCTTGATTTAGTGTTGTAATATGTTTTTCATATTCACATTAAATTTAGGGACTTATTAAACTAAATGAACTCAATTGTGCCTTATTTAGATTGTTGTAAGGTGTACCTTTACACTTTCACACTAATCTAGGGTTTTATTCATTGATTGAGGTTATTTTTTCTTAATTGGCCCCTTTAATTCAAATCCAAGCCTAATTAAATGCAAATTTTGAGGGATAAAACCTGATATTCATAAATTCCATTATACAAAACTTAATTTTGGAAGATGTGTGTCCTAGGTAAATGACCTAGGACCCATTCGCCATAAGGTGAATGGTTCCTCACGTAGGCTTAGTACCCTATTTTACATGATGTTTAATATTGTCTGATGTGTGTCCTAGGTTAGTGGCCTAGGACCCATTCACCCTATGAAAAATGGGCCCTCACATAGAGCTAGGACCCCCCTTTAGAATATGTTTTTTATGATTTTTTAATGATTCAAATTCAATGTCAGATTGTGATATTTGAATTTGAGGAATTAATGTTAAGATATGCATAAATACAAGGTTATTTCATTTAGTTTCACGTAGATCTTCAAGTGTTCAAGTCTTAATAGCAAGTGAGCATTATCAAGAGCATTTCTAAGGCATTCAAGGGTATATTTATAGAAGATTATTGTAGAAATCAAGATTCCATTTTCATGTGAAAGATGTCTCGCATCATGATGGAACCTTCAAATTTTACAAATTTGAAGTGCCTATATCTCTTCAACACATCAATAGAGCATAGGTCGGCATCCTACTGAATATGCCCCAAACACCCTCTTTGCCGATTAATATTTTCCAACTCAAAGCTCATATTGAAAATTTTCCTGGTATAATGTTTTTTGGTACATATCGTAACATGGCTGCTCAGTTTTGAGCCTCCAGGATAAGTTCTAATCGGTTATTTAATTGTTTTCTGATCGCAGGCGAGCTAAAATTGGTGTTCTAAAAAGTTTCAAATTTTGAAATTCTAAAGGCAACCCATTTCTTTTTTTTGTCCAAACCTTCTCTAGCTCCATTTTCATAAAAATGGAGACCATTTGATGCATTATTTTAAAGTGTTTCAAATGTGGCAAACACCTCTTACATGCCAGTTTACAAAGGAGGTCATAGAAATCTTTCGACAATACAACTTTTGAGGAAATAGGTTTTCTTTGAATAATTGATAATGTCCTTATGCAAAAAAAGATGGCTCCAAGTGTTCCCATTTGTGAGCAGAAAATTTTCACCATTTTGCCAAAAAAAAAAGAAATTTGCTTTGCAACTTCCAAATTTTGCCAAATTTGGAGCATTTTTTATTGTTTTTAATGTTAGCGGGGACTTGGAATGAATTTTAAAGGTTTAATAATGAAATATAAGTTGAAAAAATTGTTCACAAAGCCTTTCCCCGTGAGCACACTAGTGCAAAAGGAAGGGTTTCGAGAGGGCATAGGCTAGCAGGGAAGCCATTTTATGGCTCTTTTGAGGCTTCCCAAAGCTTGTTTATGGGTTAAATAGGTTTCCCATCCATGTTTGAATGATTTTGGGGGGTTTTGAGGCTTTCAAATGGGTGATATTTGCTGATTTCACCATCCAAAAATTTCCTACAACTCCTTTCACACCCCTGCAATTTTTTTATTATTGTTTGAAGCATTTTTAAATGCTTATCAACAAGGAAAATGCCATCCCACTCCTTCCAATGCGTGAAAATAAAATAAATTCCTTTGCATCATTGAAAATGATTTGAAAAGATCCTCTTATTTGCTGAAGTTAAAGATCAATCACGTTTTTTGCATTTGGGGAAATTTTTTGAAATGTTTGTAGGTTGACTATGATTATTTCTGCATCTAGAAGCTTTTCCAATCCATTTCTCATGTCCAGGAAGCAGTTTGGGAAAAAAATTATACATTTTTTGGTTGCTTGTGAGGGAAAAATGATTAGCAATTCATTATCATGACCAAGAAATATTTCTCAATACCTCTGCAATATTTTCAATTTTGTTATGAGCAATTTAGAAGGCTACTAAAATGAAAATAAAGGTGAATAGGATCATTGCAAATAATATTATAGGTAAAATGGATTACTAAGAATTTTTTTGACAAAATGTCAAATAAGGTGCAGTGTGAAATGGGAGATCTAAAGGTTAAAGAGTAGGATTCAAATCATGTTTTTAAATTTCAGCTTAGTTGTAGGGGAACAAAGGTTGAAAATGAGGACTCTATGCTCAGTTTAAAATTCAAGTTAAATGAAAATTTCAACTACTAGTAAGTGGGTTTTTACCTAGGAGTGACATTTCTCACTTACAAGTGAAAATAGAGTTAGTAAATGAATTTTTACAAGAAGGGTAAATAGATGGCACATGATTTGCAAATGAAGAGTTAAGAGGAATTTTCTAAATTCCATTATGTTGTAGAATCAAGGGAGCTAAAGATTCCATGTGTCAACGGTGGATTCTTTTTAGGGTTTCTATCTTCTCTTCTCTTTTCTCTTGAAATGTAATTTCTATCATTATTGTAAGGGGGTTCCAGTTTCTCCAGGTTGAGAAAATATTGTAATTTCTATATAGGGTTATCTCTAGGTAAGAGTTCTTTAAATTTTAGAGTTCCAATGCTGTAATCCATTTCTGTTAATAGCAAGCAAACTAGTTTGTAGATTGTGATGAACAATGTCATATCTGTAATGTCTGTAGAATGTATGCATTATATTTTCAATCGAAGTAATCGATGATCATGATGGTTTTTGTTGCAAATTTTTTGTAATAGGTGTTTAGATTGTTGGCTCCTATTCAAAGAATGGGTTAAATGTGCTCTCAATTAAATACTAAATATATTGTATTGCATTCAAGATCAATAAGAATATTGTAGATATGTCCTAAAGAGGCCTCATTATTGTAAGGAAATAATGGCTTAATGGTTACTGGTTTTTTGTTTGGGCTATTACTGGAAGGGTATTTCATTTTAACTCTATTATGGACAAGGCACTGGTCCAGTGTTTTATTTTTTGCAAACCCTGGAGGGAATCACCATTTAAAATCTCAATGAATCTTTTCCATTTTCAAGTCTAATTTATTAGGTTTTTCATATCTCCATGGAGATTAAAGAACACAGGGGTTATGATTGAGAATGATTCTCTTGTAGCTTCTTTGTGTTTTCAAAGTGAAGATGTCTCTTAATTAATCTATTCATAGTGTTGATTGAAGGTGCAAAGGGATTATGTCTGAATGTAATGAAATGTACAACATACTTTATACATTTATCTAAGAACCATCCACATGTTAGAAATCTGCAATATGTTATTTAGTGCAAGTTCCATTAAATGTGTAGATCTTTGAATAGGAGCACCCTCCTAAGTTAAATTATGGAGCTGAAAGTGTAGAAGGCTGATTATAGCCTTGTTCATTGGCCTTTCTTGTCCCTGATGTGTTTGTTCTAGGAGCACCCTTAAACAACTTTTGTCCATTTAAGTTGATTCCAAGTAGGTTTTAGGAGTTTTCCATATTTTGAGTTTATTATGCTAAATAAGGTCTCAATGACCATTTTTAATGATAAATAGGACAATTTTTTGGATCTTAGGAGGTTTTGAGTCTTGGGGTTACATTAGCAAAAGCTGCACAAAGGGATGTAATGTTAAGTTCAAAATTGTCAAATGTAACAAATAGGGAATATGAAGGGTTAAGGATTTCAAACGGTGGTTATAGTCATTTGGCAGGTGAAAACTGATTGGAAAATGCATAAAAAGCCTCCTAGGGTTCAAATAAAGGTGGTTGATGAAGTTTTGAGATCAAATTCAATAATAATACAACATTTTCTCTATTATTCCCTATGTTTTCTGAACTTTATTCTTTCTATACAGCCCATATAGACTTAATCATGCTCTGAATTCTTTAGTTTTTTGAAGAAACATGTGTTACCTTCCATTTGATACCATTTTGAGAGGTTAAGATTGAATTTGGTGAGAGATTTCCTTGGTTTTCTTGTGACTGCTCTGTTACACAGGAATAAGGGTTTGATTGAAGTTTAAAGTCATGAAGTAATCAATCCACCTACTTTCAGTCTTATAGCTTAGTGGATTGATCTATTTTATGTAGGAATAGGTGATTTTAATGTTTTGAAGGCTGTGGGAATGAGTTGTGGGTAAATGGATGAATCCCTAGGGTCTAAAAGTGAATGTTTCCATATGCAAAGGGTATGCTAATGAAGGTTTTTTCTAAAAATGGTGAAATAATGACTTAGGTATTGGTCTTGTGAGTTATTGCAAACCATTTGAAGTCTATTGCATGCAATTTTAAGGTACTATAAGCCCAGATTATGTGAGATCCAATAAACCCTAGGGGTTTGTGTGTAAAAGTAGGGTTTCTTGGGGTGGCATGCTAGAAGGCATAAATCTGCAAATGTGTGTGTGATTCTAAAGTTTTGTGTCATAATTCATGACTTTAAAGTGGTTTTGGGTGTTTTTCAAGAGTTTAAGAGGTAGTCCCTTTGTAATTTAGGGCTAACTGACTAGCCTTTGAGCAAGGTAGGTTATTGGTTCTTGGTGTTGGATCAAAGAAACCCCATGTAAAATTTTGATATATTTTTTGGGAGTCTATAGTGAGACTTTGAGGATTTTTACAAGCCACTAAATGGCCATCACTAAAAGTTATCTCCATTGATTGGGTTTTGGGAGCTACAAGCCATAAAGTGGGTGATTAAGTCAAGTTGAAGGATTTTTGTTGTAAGGAGTTGTTTTCTATTTTATTTTGGTCATTTATAAGTTGGGGAAAGATTTTTTTCCACCTTCCTTGCATCAGTGTTGATAATGCAAGACCTTTTTCTTAACCTCTTGATCCTTTGGTTTAGGCATTGTGTTTTTCCTTAGGATTGGGGGTTGCAAGAAAATACACCAACACATCATACATGTTTGGGCTAATATGGTGATATAGTGTTCAAGATCAATTCAAGAATATTCAAAGGAATTGTTTCACATCAAGTTTCATGATCAAGATTTACATTCTAGATCAAACAAAGAAATTTTGGTGAAAAGTACATAGCTTTCCCACCTTTCTAGATCAATATTTTGATAGTTAGTTCTGTTAGTTTTTAGATCTATCTTTTATAGCACATATTTTGAATGAAAATAGGAAAATAGGTGCATCCCCTTTGTTTCAATTTAAAACAAGCACATCCCTTTTTCTATGTTTCAATTTCTATGTATCAATGATCACCAAACATAATAATTTGATGTTACTCATAATTAGTTAAAGTATCTTTACCTAGCTCTCCTAAACAATTTAAATAATTTTCTATAGTACAAATAAAAAATGACAATGATTGAAGAAAAAACAATGATGAGTTCTAGATAGCTTTGGTAAATCTAAGAATCTCCCATAAAATTACTATGCTATTGATTTTAATCTCACGTACTTTGTTGGCATCACAAGTTGACTTCCACTCTCATACACATTGCAAAAATATATCTACCATTTTTTGTGGTTGTGTGTTCTCCTCTAAATGAATTATAGTTGGTAATATATGAACACTAGATATATAAGTCTCTATGTTGCACCAAAATACCTAAAACTCATTAAAACCTTGGTATCCTACTACATATATACAGTAATATACTTGAAAACTATTACTATGAAGTTAGATTAATATCTATCTACTTCATTCACTAGAAACCTTATTAGGACCTCTATGTAGATAAATATCATATTTTTTTCTTATATTCTCCTACTTGATACTCACATGAGAAATTATAGTATCCCAAGAATTCAACCTTATGTAGGAGACTAGGATAAATCCATGTATTGTTCTTGCAATACAAGAACTTAGAATTACTCATAGTTTTTGTCAAATAACTCCACCTAAATGTTAATTTTATTCACGTGTACCTTAATTTTATCAAAAATATCATTTTAAATCAATGTGAATCTATATATTTAATTCAATTATGATAAACAATATTCTTAGCTATAAAACTTGCCAAACTATGAACAACTATTTAATATTATTGGATCTTAAGGCCAATACTCCTATATGTTCATTATATATTAATTATAACTTCCTATAATGTCTTTAAAATCATTTTTTTCACCAAATACTCTAATTTATTTATGAAATTGATGTAAATATTTATTGTTGCTTACTCATCCTACTTATGCTACTAAAAAAATAGTAAATCCACATCAACTTGTTGATCTTTGGTTATCCAGATCTCCAACCAAATTAGAAGATAAAAACCTTATATCTTTAACACCATGCTAACATTATTAGTATCATGATAACACTAATAAAAATATATATCTCTTTTGAAGTATTAGAACACTCTCTTAATCAATGTGAACATTATCATGTTTTAGGATACTTTAGAACTTTCAAGATGATAGAGCACTTTGAGGATAATAGTACTCCTACACTATTATCCTCAAGCCATGATTTTTTCTTGGTAAGAGATTTTCTAAAACCCAAAACCTAGATAAAAATTAAGACCTTTCTAGCAACTCTTAGATATATTATAAAAAATACTAGACACATTCTTAGCGAGTTAAAACAAATAACTTTCTACTTTTTTGCAATCCCATAATTCACATAATATTCTAATATAATAATAAATTAATATTAATAAATATAAAATATAGTTAATTTATTGGTTTAAAGCCATCTATTTTGGTTCACTGGGTTCTAGCTCCAAGGTTTATAATGAAAATTAATTATAACATCTAAATTATAACACATTCATTTCCATTAAAAATTAATACACATAATGTAGTCATATTTAACTCACAAAAATGATAAATAAAGGTACCTCATAAGATTTAAGTTTATTTTTAAATAAGAAGTGACAATAAGGTTTTCTTAACTCATTATTTTTCTAGTTTAATTTTTAAAAGTTTCAAACCCTCTGTAGTGTAGAAAAATGAATCCCTTTTAATTTTCACACTTGTTTGGGCCCTCCTTGTGGATTTTGGCTTAATGTTTCCTTGATTTACTATTGTGATGTGGATAAAAAATTCACATTAGGTCTTGGGCCCTTGTGAACTAATGGATTTTAATGGAACCTTGCTAAAGTGTTGTAAATTGTTGTAACTCACTTTCACACTTTTCTAGGGTTTTCTCAAACAACTAAGCATAATAAATATAATTTTAATCATAATCAACCTTCATCTTTCCTTATTTGGAGTTTTCTAAAGTTCTGTAACAGATGTTCACACTTCTCTAGGCTTGTCATTAATAATTGAGCTTTCTTATGCTTTAATTGGCCCTATTTTGCATCCAAAAGCCTCATTTATTGCATCTTTTCGAGGATAATCCTGACACCAATCAATAACCAATCATAATTCAGGTGTTCCTGACTTGTGTGTACCATATTTAGTGTCTAGGACTCATTCACCACCTTGATCGAATGAGTCCCACCTAGGTCTTTTTGGCCCCAATGCATGTTTCACACATTTCTAAGCACTTTTCACTTTTGGTCCCATACATTATGCAAGATGGGACTCATTCACCATCCTGGCTAAATGAGTCCCGTGTGGCCCAAAATCAAAATTAATTCAAATTTTTGGTGGGATTTTATTCTCTTAGATCTAATGTCAGCTTGTAGTGTTGTAATTTCAGGAATTCTTACACAATTAAGTATAAATACACAGTTTTTTCACTCATTTTCACCTAATACTTTTGCAAGAGCATTCATAATAGGAAATTGAGCTCACAAGAGCATTCAAGCATTCACAAGGGCATTCAAGTGTCTTCAAGTGTAGATTCTTCATCAATTTTTTTAGCAATTTAAGATCCATCATCATGGCAAGGTTCTAATTGCATTACTTCATGTTCATGCTTCATTATCTTATTTCCTTATTTGGTTTAATTACCTAAAAGGGGTTTGACCAAGGAAAACCCCTATTCCCTAGCAATCAACATTTTTGTTGTATCTCTTTGTGTGATTGCAAATTTAGGTGCTTTAAAGACTTGAATATCATTGAAGATTAGGTTACAAGATTGTTGGAGTTGTTCCCTTACTTGCAAGTTCATAATCTTCACTATAAGGTCGCCTACAACCCCAAGTGAGGGTTTCAAATCCAGGAACATGGAGGAGTAGATTGAACAAACTAAGGAGAGAAGATTCAGACTTTGAATTTCCAAAAATCCAAACTGGAATCATTTCCCATAAGTGGCGAATGAGTCCCAGTGTGGGTGTATTTTAGAGATTTTTGTAGATTTGGATACCCATTTTCCTAAAAACCACTTCTGTGCAAAAATCCAAAACTGGGACTGATTCACCCAGAATGGTGAATGAGTCCCACAAGGTCAAAATTTTAGGTTTTTTAGAATTTTAGAGTTTTTTCCAATCATCATCAAGTTTCTAGCTACACATTATTCATTTCATTTCTTTTCTATTCTATTTTTCTTACATTTCTAAGGAATTTCCTAGGTCATTGGATTAAATTAGGGTTTTACATTTGATCTTGCATTTCATTGTCTTTTCCAATTTTATAGTTGGTGGTGAACCCCTCATTTTATCCTAATCATCCCCTAGGATAGTCCCTATTGTCATATCTCTTACCTTTATTCAATTCTTGGATTTAGATCTCTAGGGCATTCTTGAATGTTAATTGGAGAAAAGTGATGTTCTATGTCTTAAACCATAAAGCACCCATTTTTCAACTAATCATTTTTGTGAACTTGCATTTAGAATACCTTATTTTCTAATTTTGAGTCCATCATCATCCTATATTTATCTTAGATTAACTTTGCACTAGGATTTGTATTGGTTAATTTGCATCTAGGGTTTCTATTTTTTTGCATTAGTTCAAAAGTGCATCTAGGTTGCATTTTTGCATTGCAAATCATCAAAAATCATCTAAAAAATGCATTTTCATTTAGGATACACATCATACAAACTAAAAAGAATAAAAATTAATTGAAAATTTCTAAAAAATTTGGAAAAAATCCCTACTAGGACTCATTCGCCACCTTGGGAGAATTAGACAAAGTGCACCCCTAAAACTTCCTTTTATAGAACTAAAAACCTTGTTTCCACACTTCTATTTTCTTCCATTAACTATCTATTTAAGTTGGTTGAGTTTTTGTTACACGCATTTCACTAAATCTATCTTAATTTAGTCCATTGCATGCATTGCTCAATTCAAAATTTGCATGTATAGTATTTCACTTTTAGACTTTTGCATAGTGTAATCAACAAATCACCTTGTTTCAAATCTGAAAATTGCATTTCACCTTAGGTCATACAATAGCACTTTCTTTACTTTTCCATAATAACATGTTTTATTTTAAGAGATGTGGCTTTGATATGGTTAAAAATGGATTGTATAAGTACAACATCCCCTCTTATGAGTTTAATTTAGATTACAACAATGAGGTCATTAAGAAACATGTTAGTTATCCTTCTAAGTTATCTTTCATAATTATGATAACATCCTAGAGAAAGCGGATCAAACCATTGACACAATCCTTAATATTGCATTGCCCATTGGTGAGGATGGTAGTGTTGAAAATCATAACAATCATACTTGTTCTTCTCCTAATACCTCTCCTATTAGTGACAAAGGTATCTTGGTGAATGAAAATATAAGCATTGAGGTTCTTGATTGTCCATCTCCTCATCCCCCTTTAGAAGATATTAGAAAAAAAGATGAGATCATAGAAACATTTATAAACATCACCTTACCTAGTCTCCATTCATCCCTTTCTTGTCAGAATGTTTTAGTGAAAGAACATGATATCATAGATAGCCATGATAATCAAAATTTTCCTTCTCCTAATATCCCTCCTAAATGTGAAGAGGATAGGTTAGTGTTAGAAGATGCACCTATTAAGAGTCATGGTAATATTGTTCCTCCCTTCCCTAATGCTCCTACCATTTGGTATGATCTATTTGGTAAGCATGAAAATCATAGTTATCCTTCTCTTGATGCTCCCCCTACTTGTGATGAAGCTACTTTACAAAATCTAACCATGGATAAACATCTTACAAGATCTCCTACTAGGATACATAGCATGGCACAAGAGAATCATACTTTAGAGAAAATAGACAATCAAATAGAGCCTTCTCCTAATATCCCCACTAGTGATAATCAAGAAAATCCAACCATTGATCATTCCCCTACTTGTGATGAAGTCATTTTAGAAGAACCAATCCTTGAATGTTGATAACATTTGGTTTTTAGTTCTCCTAACAACTCTCCTCCTAGGGAGAATATAATGGTGTGAGAAAATGACAATAATAATAAGGTGGCTTCCCTAGGTGATGACAAATAGGTGATTCTAGATTTCCCTTTATTAGAAATACATCAAACCAAGAGTACTGAGGTTATGAATGCACAAGTGTCCATTAGATCCCCCTTGACTATTGGACCTTCTACATATCTCGTGGGACATCCTAGGAATCCTCTAATCCATTACCCACCTTCACACAAACCTCAAACTCAAAACCAACCCAAACTTATCCTTTACCCACCTAAGAATAATGTGTCATAGTAGCCAAGTTCTAATACCTTTGCTCATACATATAATACCAGAAACAATCTGCAACCAAGAAAACCAACCCCAACAACCTTACCTTTTCCTAATCATATCTTACTCGGTCCTCTTTGTTTTCCTTTGCATAGTCGGAAGGAGTATGGTCTTGTTAAAAAAATTAAGAATAATCCTACAAAGATATCCCTATGGGACCTAATTCAGAATTCACCTAATTATCACACTATGCTTCAAAAAGCTTTACAAAAAGTTTCTATCCCTTGTAATGTGCAGCCAAATGACATAGAAAACATGATTCAAGGAATAAACACTGACATTTTTCTCCACCAAAGTGAACTTCCCCCTTTGGAAGTGCAAAAAAAAAATGATGAGCTTTCATGCTCATAGCTCAATACAATAGAAAAGGGATAAAGCAAACCCTCATTGAAAATGGCTCTACCCTTAATGTGTATAGTGTATCCCTCTTGGATAGGCTTGGCATAGACAAATAAAAAATTCAACCTATGTCTTTATCTATTAGTGGATTTTACAATGTTGGAAAGGAACTGCTCAGTGTGATTACTTTTCCTATTACAATAGGAAAAGCTACATTAGAAACACCAATCCATGTTATGGCCAATGATATTTGATACAATCTTCTTTTAGGAAGACCTTAGATTCATGAGATTCATGTGGTGCCTTCTACTCTTCATCGTAAATTGAATCATGTCTACAACAACTTAGTGTACACACGTGATGCTGATCATGAGCCTTATAATGTCTTACAACTTGAGAAAAAAAAGAGAATCCTTTGAAAAAATTAACATCAACTACACAAGTAGAACCCATGCTAGAACAACAAAAATACAGGTGTCCTAAACCCTTCACAATGATATCACTAGATGATTTGTGATCATTGGATTTTGACTCACCATTCATGGGAGAATACAAGATCATAAAAAAAAATATGAAATTTTAGGGAAAAGAAAAAGCAATAATGTCAACAAAATTTTTTGAAGACCCTTTACAATCATCCAACTCAACCACTTTAGAACAAAACACAGCAAATTACACAACAAACTTTGATAAATTTGACTATCAACAGCCACCGAATCCAAAAGAGATGAAGAATATTTATGGAAAATTTTATGAAATTATGAAACAACTTGGATATAGTGGAAAAGGATGTGGTGCTAGAGAACAAGGTATCCATGTCCCTATAGAGCCTAACATGCAAGAAATGACTCATGGTCTTGGTTATTGTCCTTTCATAGAAATCAACCCATCAAACAAACCTTCACTTAGTAGCAACACTATTACAAAATGTTTCTTGCAAGAAATGAAAAAAAAAAAAAAATATTCGCTTAATGTCAATGTCATCTCGCAAAACACCAATGATTTGAATTCATTAGATTGTACATCCTCCTTTCAAGGAGAGAGAAAAATCTCACAATCTGTAGAGTCTTGCATAGGTATGAAATTTTGTACTAAGCAGGAGATATCTTTGTACCAAAATAAAGGAACATCTTCTACCATGGATCAAGAAGGTATCTTGTGGGGACTCCTCCAAGATCATTTTATATCCCTTCCTCCAAGAACGTTGAAGAAATTTTACTACAAGAATTCATTTTGTGCATATGATAGAGTTCATGGTCATGTTACTAATGAATGTAAGGCTTTAAGTAACAAAATTCAACATCTCAAGGAATGTGGTGCTCTTCCTTGTGTTGAAGCACCTAATTCCTTTAATTGATACTTATTTTCATCCTATTTAGCCCATCCTTCTACCACATTAAGTGGGGACAAGGGACTAAATATCCTTGTCCTCATATGTCACTTGTAATTGTCTCTTTTGGCTAGTTGATCACCTTTAATGTACATATAAGAGCAAGCTTGGGATGTGGACAACATGCCTTAAGTTGGCTCACATGTGACATACTTATTCATGATGTAGTTTTATTCAGAAACATATTACTTGGCATAGGTATTTCTGAATAATCTCTCATGTCTTCTTCTACTTTAAAGTAATTTCTCACAGTAGTGGTGTTAGCAACCACTTGGGGCATACATCGACACTCATGTTTCATTATGTGATTTTTTTCTTGTGATGCATCCTTTTCTTGGTGGTGTTATTGGGCTTGATTACCTCCAAAGAGCATGATATTTCTCTGACTTGTCCTCTCTTGGAAACATTAGGCACTATGTTCCCTAAGAAGAGACCTTGCATAAACTAAGAAAAATCACTTTGAACATTCCTTTATTTTTTATTTACAATGTTTATGAGTTTCAAGCATATGAAGTTTTGCTTGCCTCATGGAGCTCAAAAATCATTTTTTTTGCATGATGGCTTATCAAAGTTATTAGGAGGTATAACTTTGGTATGGTTTGAGCGAGAATCCCGACTGAGGCATGGATTTACCGATAACCACTTGTATGTGTGTGTGAGTGTGTACCAGCCATGAGTGTATGTTTTTCACCTTGGACTTCTCACCTAGCGGACAACCTAAAGTTTCATCGCCTTCAAGTGAGTATGTATTTTTTTGAACAAACAACCTAGATCTGATCCACATTGTGTTGGACAAATGGTTGAAGCTTGATCCACCTTTTTATTTTTTCTCATTTGTATTTCTCTTCCTTTAAATTATTGACATGACATGATCGCCTATCTTGTTCTGCTGCAAATCATACACATTGTGTGTGTCCTTTTGTGCTTATGTCAGTTTGACGTAGGATCTTAGATCCTAGGGTCTTGACCATGTCCTTAATCTTTTTTATCAAAGACAATCCACATTGGCACATTTGGACCCCTCTTGATTGTCTACTTTAGTGTGAGGTTGAAGCAAGTTCATCCTCTCATTAAAGTGGGGGCTAAATATAGTGTAGAAAAATGGATCCCTTTTCATTTTCACACTTGTTTGGGTGCTCCTTGTGGATTTTGGCCTAATGTTGCCTTGATTTAGTGTTGTAATGTGGATGACACATTCGCATTAGGTATTGGGCCCTTGTGAACTAATGGATTTTAATGGCACCTTGCTAAAGTGTTGTAAAGTGTTGTAACTCACTTTCACCCTTTTCTAGGGTTTTATAAAAAAACTAAGAATAATAAATATAATTTTAATCATAATCAACCTTAATATTTCCTTATTTGGAGTGTTATAAAGTGTTGTAACACACTTTCACACTTCTCTAGGCTTGTCATTAATAATTGGGCTTTCTTATGCTTTAATTGGCCCTATTTGGCATCCACAAGCCTCATTTATTGCATCATTTCGAGGATAATCCTGACACCAATCAGTAACCAATCATAATTCAATTGTTCCTTGCTTGTGTGGCCCAAATTTAGTGTTTGGGACTCATTCGTCACCTTGGGAAAATGAGTCCCACCTAGGCCTTTTTGGCCTTGATGTAGGTTTCACACATTTCTAAGCACTTTTCATTTTTTGTCCCATACATTATGCCAGATGGGACTCATTCACCATCTTGGGTGAATGAGTCCCGTGTGGCCCAAAATCAAAATTAATTCAAATTTTTGGCAGTATTTTATTCTCCTAGATCTGATGTTAGCTTGTAGTTTTGTATTTTTGGGAATTCTTCCATAATTAAGTATAAATACAAGGTTCTTTCACCATTTTCACCTAAGACTTTTGTGAGAGCATTCAAAATAGGAAATTGAGTTCACAAGAGCATTCAAGCATTCAAAAGGGCATTCAAGTGTTTTCAAGGGCATATTCTACATCAATTGTTGCAACAATTCAAGATCCATCATCATGGAAAGTTTCTAATTGCATTACCTCATGTTTATGCTTCATTATCTTATTTCCTTATTTGGTTTAATTACCTAAAATGGGTTTGACCAAGGAAAACCCCTATTCCCTAACAATGAACAATTTTTCTCTCTCTCTTTGTGTGATTGTAGATCTAGGTGCTTTGAATACTTGAAGATCATTAAAGATTAGGTTACAAGTGTGTTGGAGGTTTCCCCTTATTTGCAAGGTCATAATCTTCACTAACAAGTCACCTACAACCTTGAAATCAAGGTTTCGGATCAAGGAACCTCAAGGAATAGATTGAACAGACTAAGGAGAGCAGATTCAGACTTTGATTTTGTAGAAAATCCAAACTAGAATCATTTTCTGCAAGTGGAAAATGAGTCCCATAGTAGGTTTTTTCAAAGATTTTTGCAAATTTGGATACTCATTTTCCCAAAACCCACTTTTGAGCAAAAAAATAGAACCATGACTGATTTTCCCAGAATTGCGAATGAGTCCCACTAGGTCAAAAATTCAGTTTTTTCAGAATTTTAGAGTTGTTTCTAGTCATGATCAAGCTTCCAGGTGCACATCATTCATTTAATTGCTTTTTATTATGTTTTTCTTACATTTCTAAGGATTTTCCTCAGTCATTGCATTAAATTAGGGGTTTACATTTCATCTTGCATTTCAATATCTTTTCCAAGTTTATACTTGGTGGTGAACCCCTCATTTGATCCTAATCATGCCCTAGGACAGTCCCTATTATCAAATCTCTTACCTTTATTCCATTCTACAGTTGAGATCTCTAGGGCATCCTTGAATGTTAGTTGGAGAAAAGTGATATTCTATGTCTTAAACCATTAAGCATCTATTTTTCAACTAAACACTTTCAAACAAATTAATGAAATATAAATTGAAGCTCTTACATGTTCAAATTTCATCACTAATTCAAACTAAATAAAAATATCGTAATTCTTTGGTTCTTTCAAATAGTCTACTAGATTTCTTCTCCTACAAATAACCCTTGATTTTTAATATTACCATTAGTTTAAAAAAATTTAAATTCATTGATTCTCTTATGTGACTCACTAATACACCTTTAATATTCAATATAACAAAAATCGCCATTACACACAAAGTTTTCTACACCTTTAAAATCTATCCTACATATTAATCTCTCATATAAGAAATTTTTTTTTTTTCATTTGAGAAACCAACTCAAAATAACTCCCTTTGTTCATTATCACTCATTTGTGCATCTTATATGACATACAAATAAAAACTACACCAATGCAGCAAAAATATTTGTCATTGCAATAATTTTGAGATTGTTTATCACCCATACAAGAAATACTCTAGAATACTTGACTCAAAAAAATAATTGTAAACATTCATTGTTGAATTAATAACAAGTGCCAAAAAATTGAAAATATGACTAATAGATTGTTGTACATAGGACACAAATACTAAAAATAGAAGCTATAAGAAATATGGATTCCAATTCGAATAATTTTTTAAAGTACCTTTAAACAACAATTTAACTTTCACAACACCTTCGAATAGATGGAAACAACTACTTTGTAAGACTTTTATTTCTAGACTCCATGAAAATAATGCAATAATAGAGAGGGGAGAAGTTCTTGATACAGTAGATGATACCATCATCTACTTAGAAACATTCAAATGTGCTTCCCAACCATACAATTTATTGAGAAAAATAAGTCAAACTAAAAATTGATAAATATTAATAGTTACATGACTTGTATATCAAACATTGAAAAAATAACACACAAGTGATGAGATCATATATTATATTCAAAGTTGAATGAAAATGACATAGGAAGAGGAAGAGGAAATGACAAAGATAGAGCGAGCATAAGAAGAATTTGGTGATGCTAATTTAAAGAGAATCACACTTAGTGGGCTTGAAAGAGAGTGTGATTTGATTGGATGACTTAAAATCCTTTTATTTATGTGTAATTCTTTAATTTATCACAAATTAATTACCAACAATCGAGAAATTATTTTAAATTTCTAAATTTTATAATTCCAACTCTGATATATTAGATAGTTTTGGGTCAAAATAGGATGGATAGGGATGCTAGCACACTAGTGTAGACCTATTTTGGGGCCTTACGCATTGGTAAATAAATATTAACTCGTTATTCCCAATTAAAATTTATATTTTTGAAGATCACTATAAAATAGGAAAATTAAATACACAATTGGGTCTAAGCACATAAGGGGGAACTAATCTTGGTGTTAAATTGTCAAGGGAAAAAATTTATGATGCTACATTTAGCCCCCACTTTAGTGAGAGTATGAAATTATACTCAAAATCACATTAAATTAGTGATAAGCCAAGAAAGGTTCAATTATCCAAAAATTAAAGAGATATGATGACCTCAGATCTAGTATTGGGGCATTTTTTTTTGTGGCCTCATATATATAATGTTGAAACAAAGTGCTTCTTTGAGTTTGGCAGCTTCTTGCAGAATGGGTCGCATAGATCCTTCTTACTCATTGCATGTGAAGGATTTGCAACATCTAAATAAATTTTTCACCAAGGATGGTTCTCCTTCTAAGAAATTATTTTCTAAAATAAAGAAGGTGAACATCTTTTTGGAGAAAATCAAAGCATAGCCTATCTTGGTGATTTAGCCTAAGTCTATCTTAGAGTATGTTACCTATTTGAGCAATCATGGTCTAATATAAAAATTCATGAGTATTTGAATCTCATTACTAGTTCTTGAATCTTGGGATCATCAAACTTGGAACCCTAAAGGTGATATGAAGGTAATGATGGATGCTAATAATTACTTTTTGGTTGTGTTTACATGCATGGAAAATAGAAATAGGGCTTTGAGGGAGCGTCCTATTTTTTAATCATATTGGTCTCTTTATGAAACCATGGAATGTGGGGTTCAATTTGACTGAGGAGCTTCCTTTGAGGGTTGTCATATGGGTTCACCTTCCTTGACTTCTACTTGAATTTTGGAGAAGTGACATTTTGCACATGATTGCTTTTTTTCTTCACAAGCTAGCTGGTCCAACTCAACAAACGCTTGATAAGAAGGTAATCTCTTATGTCTGAATCTATGTTGAGATTGACTTAAATAATCCTAAATACCAAATTCTTTGAAGATATGCATGATGGAAACAAATGTACCTCCGTAGTTGTAGGATCCTAGAGAGTCTTTGGTCCCAAAGGGTGATGGAGCCTAGCAATTTCTATTCCTTCTCAAGTGGAAGAGTATTTGGACTATAGAAGACATAGTGGGGTTGTGCATGCTCTGGTTTTGCAATAAAATACCCTTAAAAATGGGCCTCTAGAGAAATATTCTAAGGTAGGATGTAAAAAAGACCTAAATAAGGTCAAATTATTGGGGGAGACATCGGTAGATTCTAGGTTGGTGAAAACCTTAGACTCCCATTTCCCTCAAACTCATAAATTATTATCATTTCATGGAATGACATGGGTATGAATAGCATCCCTAGACAAAATTCTATTCATGAGATGATTGTAAGTCATTCTCTTGATATTGTATTTATCTAGGAAACTAAGTTGATAGTGGATGGAATGTTAAATAGAGATCCTAGTGTCTAGCCTCATGGTTTTTGCCAGTGTGTTGGTGCCTTTGGTAGCTTAGGTGGTGTGGCCTCTATTTTGGATCCAAGAAAGGTTGTTCCTCTATTGTGTATCTTCATTCACTCTTCTATTACTATGATTGATTCGAGTTTAGAATCTGGTCAATCTTGTATTTTCACTAATGTTTAGGTGCACCTACTAATCTTATGAGTAAATCTCATTTCTAGAGTCATATTAGTTATGTTCAATCTCTTTCTCCTTTCCTTCCTTGGATTTTGGTAGGTGACTTTCATGTTGTTGCTTGTTTGGAGGAGACGAGGGGGTATTGTTAGGAACGACCCTTCGGCTAACCTTCCTAGGGACAACATGGATTTTTTGAATTTAATTGATGTGAAACTAAATAATGGTACCTTCACTTTGAACAATCAAAGGTTTGGTGATGCAACTATTTGAGAAAGGATTGAAAGGTTTCTTGTCTCTTGTATTTGGGTTAGTAATAGTTCGAATACCAGCACTGAGATCTTGGATTGGAGAGGTTTTGATCACTAGAAAATTAAAATTTCAACTAGTCATTTTAGAGCTCATAAGAACCCTTCTTTTAAGTTTCAACTCATGTGGTTACATGATCTTTCACTCTAAGAGTTGATGATTGATTGGTGGAATAAAGGGAGGCTTTCTCATGGTATGACTATGTACTCATTTCCTAAAATTTTGTAGTATGTGAAATATAGTACCTTAAGAAGTGGAAAAAACATTGTTTTGGGAATATTCACCACAATAAAATGGCTACCTAGAATGATTTGGACTCTATCGCTTTCCAAATTCAAGATCATGGTATTTCAATTGAGTAACTGAGTAGAGAGGAGGTAGTGGCAACTAAGTTTCTTGAGGAATGGGAGCTAAGAGAGGATTTTTTTGGAAGAAAAAGTCTCATATTTATTGGCTTCAAGAGGGAGATAGAAATATTGTATTCTTTTATAATTTTGTTATAGTGAGGAGAAATGAAGTTTTTCTCACCTATCTAATGTCCTCGAAGGTGACTCAACTTTCAACCAAAGAGGAACAACCTTCCTTGGATCCCAAAAATAAATGATACCTCCTAAATTAACATGAACTTCAACACACTAACAAGAGCCACAAGACTAGATGCTAGTAGCTTTATTCAACATGCCATCTACTGACAATTTAGTTTCCTGAAGGAAGACAATATTAGAAAAATGAGCACTAATCATCTCACAAATAACCTTTTGTCAAGGGATGCTATTCATACCCCTCACATTCCAAGAGATAGCAATCATTTATGAGTTTTGAAGAAATGGGAATCAAAATTTTTCACCAACCTTGAATCCACAAAAGTCTCACCAATCAATTTAACCTTCTATAGGTCTTTCTTGTGACCTACCTTACATGACTTCTTTGGAGGCCCCTTTCTAGGGGAATTTTGTTGCAAACCCAAGGTGTGCAAAGACCTAGTACTTTCACTAGCATCCAAATCCTCCTTCACCTGAGGTGGAACTGGATCAACTGAGCCATCAACCACCTACAAGACCATAGGTCCACTTGGTTCTAAACCAACTAGTACGGGTGGGTGTACAAAGATGGGGGACAAAAAATTGGACACCCCTTTGATTTTTTTTTTAAATCCATAATGCACCTGTGTTATGGCTTGGAGTGATCAAGCATTAGGCTCAACCACTCCCAAGCTATAACATGTTCACATTACAACACAAGCGTATTATAACTTATTTAAATAAAAAAACCAAAATCTCATTCTATTTTTTTGCAAAATCTATTCTCCTCTATGACTTAAAACCAATGTATAATACAATCACACTTTTAGAAGGTAAAAACCACTTGAACTATTCACTATATCTTTGTGAAAATATTGCCACAACGTTAGAGAGGTTGAAAAAGTAACTAATTTCTATTTTTGTGTGAGTTTCACATCAAATAGGTAGATTTAATACATTTTCTGATGTAAATTTACTTCATTTTAGGAAATGATAATGCACCTCCAAAATCTCCTCAAATTCCGCCTCAAAATCCTAAATCCTATTCAAGAATAACCCCAACACCTCCAATAATTCCTCAACATACTCTGAAAACTCAATAAATTTTAATGGGCAAAATTGAAAATAACAAAAAATAAATTGAGTTAATTTCAAGGTTGAAATATCCTGCAAGCTCAACCTCACATAGAACCACACTTGATCAATCACTTGAATCAATAATATCACATGCAGATTCAATTAGAAAGGAAAAAAGTAGTTGGTTGAAGAAGAGATGAGAGTTTAGAGAAATTTATGTAGATAAATTATCCTATAAACAAGTTAAAGATGAAAAAATTATAAAATTTGACTTGTGTACACTATTCACAAACCCTAGAATAAATTAACCATTACATCTTTCAAGCAAGAGGTTCCCTATCTATTGATGCAACCCCCAAGGGATAAAGAGCAATTTTTGGAGGAGGTGGTGGATGGTTTTTGACCATCCTCCATGCATCAAAAATGAGGTGCTACAATATTTTTTGAGGAAACTCTACTATGATTTTATCGTCAGTAAAATCCCAGTATTTTGACATGTGAGACTTCTAGCGTAGAGGTGGAGGCTCCACACAAGATAGAGTGGGGGAACATATCAATGGACAATGGCCAATGAGATGAGCACTCACTAGAATAATGTATGAGCTTGTGACTATCCCTTTTGTTGTGATGGAGAGTATTTAGGTCAATACATTGCAGTCAATTAGTTCCCTTACCTAGAGCCTCATAAATACACACATAAAAACATAGGATTATCTAGTTCCCCCACGTAAAGTTCTTTTAGGCTTAGGGTTATCTTGAAATTGATCTAGTCAACACACTTGTTCAGGATCCTAACCACAAAGTACTAACTTTCTGGGATCTTTGGGTAAGTGCACCAATCTATGACATAATTTTGATGCCAAATTGGAAAATTTCACAAAAATATGTCCAAATTGAGCATTTGGTGCATGCCAAATTCAGTACTCACCAAATTTAGCATGCTCCAAATTTAAAATTAAAATAAAAAGCCCAAAATGCATTTTAAACCTAATTTTCATTGCAACCCATGGATTGGCTTAGAGGATTTGAGCTCTGAAACTCACGCTCACCAAATCTCATCCATTTTTTGCACTCTTCACTTGCAATTCTTCATGAGGATGCTACCAACACATTAAAGAGGTTGAATATTGTGAAGAGGTATGTAGTTTTATTTTATTTGTTTTGAATTTGATTTAGAATTTAGATTGAAATAGGTTTTTATAATAAAAATTTGTTCTAATTCTTAGGGAATGAATCTCCACCTCAAAACATTGAGAATTCACAATCACCCCCTCATGAAGAGACTCCTATACAAGAACAACCTAAAACCCCTCCATCAATTCATAGGAATCTTAAAGGAACACATGAAAATATTCTAAATGAAATTGAAAACAATTAAAGAGAAATTGAACAATTAATTGGAAGATTAATTGAGCATGCCAAAACCCACCCTTATAGGAGAGGGATCATCGAATCATTGAAGTCAAGTGTATCTCATGTAGGAGAAATGAGTGAGAAAATAAATTTTTGGTCAAATAAGAGGCATGAGATGAGGCAATTTTATGCTAGTGGTTTGTCATATGCAGATGTGAAAGAACAAAAAATTAGCAAATCCTACTTGTGTGCCCTATTTACAGACCTGAGAACCAACACACCTTTGTCTCATGCATGCAGGATGTTCCGTATCCATTGGTGCTACCATGAGTTAACAAAATATAAATTTTGGGAGCGGTGGTGGATGGTATTTGAACAACCTTCATGCAATAACCATGAAGTACCTCAATACTTTTTGAGGAAAATCTATTGTGAGTTTTTCCTCAATAAGATGCCAAATTTTTGTGACATCTTAGACTTTCAAGGTAGAGGTTGGGGCTCCACACATGATAGACCTGTTGCACGACATAATCCATAGTTAGCACCGAGACCCTTGGCCAAACCCATGGTGGAGCATGTCACAGTTCCTTCCATTTTCAAGGACAGTGTAGAGGTGGACACACTAGAGTCAATTAGCTCACTCACCCTCACCATTATATAGTGTGTGAGGCCTCTAGTAGCTCGCTTGATGTGGAGATGTGTAGGACTTGAGCTCCATCCAACCATTGTGGTGCTTGTGGTGCTATTTGGTAGAGTGCTCAGGATGTAGCTACATAGCCTACATCAGTTGTAGAGGTGGTGGATTTCACAAATGATTTGCTAAATGATACATTCGACATTGACACTCAAGTGAAATTCATCAAGTTCATTTAATGTTATTTATTAAATTATATTTTGAAATTTAAGAATAATTAAATTAGTAGAATTTTATATGATGAAATTTCAGGGTCTAAGTGGTAATGAGGCATGCTCTATTCCTACAGACCCTTATTCATTCTTGACGTTGAGTCCATAGGTATGCAACTAGTATTAAAGATATTATTATTGCATTTGAATAATTGTATGTTAAATATTTGAATGTTTGTCTCATAACATGCTTTGGATGTCAAATAGTTTCCTAGTGGACCTTCGACCTCCACATCTCGCAATTCATTTCCTCAAACAACTTACACTCAGGTAGCATTTATTCATTAATGGTATTGTAAAATAATGTTAGCTAGTTTTCATAATTTTGCGTATACAAATCTAAAAAATTGATGAGAAACACAAACATTGGTTGGTCTTGTGAGATCCTAATTATATTTACCATTCAATGTCCATCTCATTCTTCCATTCCTTTCATCATGCATATTTTAACCATTTTATATCACATATCCCAATCTTTAACACCATATATATTATACTACCTTCCTCCATATTTCATCTTATACACATATCGTTACAATAAACTTTCCTTTTTCTCATTATTGACCAAATATCTAATACATTACTACTACACACCTCAAGTTCCCACTTCATGTCCTATAATCAAACCTTATACATTTCCTAATTCACTTTATGGTCTAATATTCCCTCCTAATTACTTCCCATTAACCTCTAGTATAGTTCACTATAAAAATGTTTTATTATCCCATCCTAGCTCATCCAATTAACCTCTACTAGTCCATTCTATGTTCCATCATCCCCTCTTTATTTTGTCACATTATCTTCTCGCAATTCACTTTTTGTTCCTTTTTTCCTTCCTTATCCCATCTCATTAACATTTAATAATTCACCCTATTTTCCATGATCCCCTCCTAGCCCATCCCACTAATATCTTCTATTCCATCCTATGTGTCATTATGCCCTTCTAATCCAATCTTATTATACCCATTATTATTTCACCCTAGATGTTTTGTGATCCCCTATGTTCCACGATATGTTCCTTTATCTATTCTATGTTATACCATCTTTATCCATGTTTCATCCTAGATAACTCTTCAATATTATTATTACTACACACAAGTCAAGTTCACACTTCATGTACTATAGAAAAACCCTAGACACCTCCTAATTCACCCTATGTTGCATTATTCCCTACTAATTTCATCCCATTAACCTCTAATTGTCCACCCTATATTTTGTTATCCCATCCTAGCCCATCCCATGAATATATACTGGTCCATCCTATGTTCCATAAACCCCTTCTATTTCCATCCCATTACCCTCTCTTATTTCACCTTATGTTCCATTATCCCCTCTTGGTCTTGTCCTACTATCTTTCCCTAATTCACCCTATGTTCCTTTATTCCCTCCTATTCCCATTCCATTAACCTCTAATAATTCATGCTATATTTTTTTATCCCATCCTAGCCCATCCCATTAATTTATTGTACTCCATCCCATGTTTCATTATCACATTCGACTCCCATCCCATTGTACCCTCTATTATTTCACTATATGTTCCATTATCCCTTGTTGGTCTTGTATCTTTATCCCTTCTATATTATAGCACATCCATCCAAATTTTATCATAGAAACCATTAGAATAAATATTTCCTTCTACTCATTATTGACCAAAGTTGTCTTCTCCATTACTACTACAAACCTCAACAACCAAATTCATGTGCTATATTAAAACCCTAGACACATCCTAAAGCATCGTATGTTCCATTATCCCTTTGAAAGCTGCTAGTAACATAGTAATCCTCACTTCATTCATGTGAACTTCATTGTGGCATTATCACTATGTTGACAACATTCCCTCATTAACATTAGTTCATCGACATATGCAATACAAATCTCAATGAGCACTAAACTTTGGAATTTTCAATATTTTGGACTATCCCAATGGACTTAGTACTTTCACCATTTTGTGATATGTAAGCACTATACTATAGTCTCAACTGAGGCCAACTTTCGACTCTTTAATTTATGATAGTTATAAAGGGACTACTTGGCCTTCTTTATGTTACTGTTAGATATATGTTGTTTCATTTGTAGTTGTTGAAATTAGACAAACTTGGTGATGTTGGTGGCATGATGGAACATGGAGTTGCTACAATAATTTCTAGTTATGATCCATTTAGAGAGGTATGCAACAAATTAGTCAATTTCACATTATATTTTCTCTTTTATGGTCTATTATAGAAAAATTTCATAATACTTTTATGTATTTTAATTTTTATCTTGATGATTGCTATAGGTGGTTGCCACTCCAGATCGTGGATGTGGTAATGCTATAAATGTGCATGATGACTATATGTATGTGGTAAGAATGATTATATTTTTCTATATGTCATTCCACAATTCAATTTCTATGTATTAACATCTTTACTTTTAATTGTATCAGTTGAAGGCCCAGAGTGAAGAGAGGAGGACTAGTGAGCATGTTCGAAAGACAAGAGAACCAACATGCACTCCATCTAACCAAATTTTGAAGGAAACACATGATCTTTTTCCTTCCCCTAGAGGGAAATGACTATGTATTGGGGTCATTTTTTGTATTCCTATGTGGCATTTTGGAACATATGTTTTGTACTATCAATATATATGTGACATTTTATGTCCATATGGCTCTTTTGTACTAAGCTTGTATGGATTTTTTGGATATATTGTATATATTTTTATAAATATATATATCATTGTATAGCCTTACAGATTTTTGATTGATGAAAATATTATTTTTCTACTGCCATTTTTGAATTATTTTATCATTTTTATTGTGTAAATTGTATGCTTGAATGTTGTAGCCATGGATTTTGATTACATCTAATGCTTAATTAATTACTATCGATTGCTCAATAAGCTCCATCTAATGTGTATTTTGTAAAGAAGCTCCATTGCTAGTGGTTGTATCCTTTGCAATGCTTCAGATACTTTTACCTCACTTATTCACATGTATAACTCATGTATATTGTGTGTATTCATGTGCATGCTTCATGCTTCCAATGTATAATTCATGTGTTCATGTGTATTCTTCATGATTCATGTGTATACTATATATATTTACGTGTATGCTCCATGCTTCTTGAGTTCTATTATTGTCTAGTGGCAAGGACTTTAACACCAAAAGGTTTCAAATGAATTGTAAGAGCTCCTTCCCATAAAAAAATATCATAGAAAAATATATTTCTTTTAATTCATGGTTGAGGGTGACATCCAATAAGTAATGGTTTTGATTCTAAAGCTTAGCAATCATTGCATTTGCATCTATAGAACAAGTGGATATTTCAAACCTCGCGAGAATATGCATACCTCTATGAACTTGTACATGAACGTGCATCAAAGCACATGATAATTGTTGATCCAACCAACATAATTTATTTGCATATGCTAATATCACAACACTTCACATCTCATTAAATGAAATCAATGCACATGTCAATTTTAATGATATTCTGAAGATATTAGATGTGTATGAACAAAAATATAAGCTTGATTTCTAGATGCATCACCCATGCACAGTTATCACATTTCTCCCATATTCATCATTTAAATAAGTTAAAAAACCTCCTTTCATTTTCTATGTGTGAAATAACATGACAAATCATTAAGAAATGTGGTCTTATAACTACTGCCAAATCATGTTTTATAACTCTAGAGAATTACAAACCATACGTCATGAATATTGAATATTTGGATCTAATGTCACACTATAGGTTAGGTTTTACATCTCAGCAAGGGCACACTATTCGGTGACAACAATTGCAGTTTAGACTCTTAAGCAATTCAACTAGTTGAACATAGCTTAGAGAAATTTGACATGTTTAGGTGCAAAAGAGTACCATTCCTAGTGTAAACTTACTCACTCGAATGTGTCAGAATAGTTCATTTGGTCACATGAGTTGTAGAATGAAAGTTGCACCACTTTGCAACTTTGCACTACTTGAATTTGACAACTTTTTTCCCAAGAAAATGTCACCACCATGGAAAAATTCCTTTGAGATAGTGAAAAATGAGAGAGGTTATTGTAGAGGGGTCCAACACAAACCCATAGGATTTTATGAGAAGTTTCTAAGCATCATAGTATCCGAGTAACATGTTGATGTTTGCAACCATTTTGCACTTTGGACTATTAAGGGATTTTGTAAGTTTAATGTAGCTTGGAGTGATTCAAAGTGTTTGGGTGTGAAAGAGGGCCATGCCTACCATAAACATACCCACCTGATCATGTTGTAATATTTTTTTTTGTCACATGAGTTGTAGAATGAAGGTTGCACCACTTTGCAACTTTCAACTACTTGCATTTGACTACTTTTCCCCAAGTGAAAATTTGCTACTATAGGAAAAATCCTTAGAGATAGAAAAAATAGAGAGAGGTTATTGTAGATGGACCCAACATGATCCCATATGCTTAGATGAGAAGTTTCTAAGCGTCATGGTATCTGAGTATCAACATAATAAAGTTTGTATTCACTTTTCACTTTGGACTCTTAAGGGATTCAGTCAGTTGAATGTAGCTCGAAGTGATTCGACATGTTTGGGTGTGAAAGAGGACCATGCATAGCATAAACATACCCACTTAGATGCATTGAAATAGTTCAATTGGTCACATGTTTTGTAGAACGAAAGTTGCACCAATTTGCAACATTCAACTACTTGCATTTAACAACATTTTTCCCAAGCGAAAAGTTGCCACCACGGGAAAAAGGTCTCCGATATAGCAAAAACTAAGAGAATTTATTGTAGAGGTGCCTAGTAAAAATCGATAGGCTTAGATGAGAAGTTTCTAAGAATCATGGTATATGAGTAACAACATGTTGAAGTTTACAACCATTTTGCACTTTGGACTCTTGAGGGATTCAGAGTGATTCGATGTCTTTGGGTGCAAAAGAGGACCATGAAAAGCATAAACGTACCCACCCAGATGTGTTGGAATATTTTTTTTGGTCACACAAGTTGCAAAATGAAAGTTGCACCACTTTACAACTCTCCACTACCTACATTTGACAATTTTTTCCCCAAGTGAAATGTCACCACCACAGGAAACTACCTCTGAGATAGTGAAAATCGAGAGAGGTTATTGTAAAGAGGCCCAACTTAACTCATAGGCTTAGATAAGAAGTTTCTAAGCATAATGATAACTAAGTAACAACATGCTAAATTTTGTAGTCATTTTACACTTTGGACTCTTAAGGGATTTTGTTGGTTGAATGTAGCTTGGAGTGATTCAGCATGTTTGGGTGTGAAAGAGGACCATGCCTAGTGTAAATTACCCACCTAGATGTGTCAGGATAGTTTGTTTGGTCACACAAGTTGTAGAACAAAAGTTGCACCACTTTGTAACTTTTAACTACTTGTATTTGACAACTTTTTCTACAAGCAAAAAGTCACCACCATGGGAAAATGTCTAAGAGATATCAATAATCAAGAGAGGATATTGTAGAGGGGCCTAATGCAATCTCATAGGCTCATACGAGAAGTTTCTAAGAATCATGGTATCCGAGTAATAGCATGCTAAAATTTGCAGTCATTTTTCATTTTGGACTCTTAAGGGATTTTGTTAGTTGAATGTAGCTCGGAGTGATTCAATACATTTGGGTGAAAAAGAGGACCATTCCTATTGTAAAAATTCCACCCAGATGGGTTGGAACAGTTTGTTTGGTCACATGAGTTGTAGAATGAAAGTTACACCACTTTGCAACTTTCAATTACTTGCATTTGACAACTTTTTCTCCAAGTGAAAATTTGTCACCATGGGAAGAAGACTTTGAGATAGCAAAAACCAAGAGAGGTTATTGTAGAGGAGCCCAATGTGATCCCCATAGACTCATATGAGAATTTTCTATGTGTCACAGTATTTAAGTAATAACATGCTAAATATTGCAACCATTTTGCACTTCAGACTCATAAGAGATTTAGCCACATGAATGTAGCTTAGAGTGATTCGGTATGTTTGGGTGTGAAATAGGACCATTCCTAGTATAAAAATACCTATCCATGCACGTTGGAATAGTCCATTTGGTTACACGAGTTGCAGAATGAAAGTTGCACCAATTTGCAACTTTCAACTACTTGCATTTGATAAGTTTTTCCCTAATTGAAATTTCACCACCAAGGGAAAAGGCTTCTGAGATAGCAAAAAAAAATAAAGGTTATTGTAGAAGGGCTCAACATGATCTCATAGTCTTAGTCGAGAAGTTTCTTAGAATCACGGTATCTAAGTAACAACATGATGAAGTTTGCACCCATTTTGCACTTTACACTTTTAAGGGATTTTATCAATTGAATGTAGCTCAAAGTGATTTAGCATGTTTGGGTGTGAAACAGGACCATTCCTAGCATAAACGTACCCAACTGAATGCATTGGAATAGTACATTTTCTCACACGAGTTGTAAAATGAAAGTTGCACCACTTTGCAACTTTCAACTACTTGCATTTGACAATTTTTTCCCCAAGTAAAAATTCACCAACATGGGAAAAGGCCTCTGAGATAGAAAAAATTAAGAGATGTTATTATATAGGGGCCCAATGCAATCCCATTGGATTAAACAAGAATTTTATAACCATCATGGTGCCTGAGTAACAACATGCTAAAGATTGCAGCCATTTTGTACTTTAGAATCAAGGGATTCAACTAGTTGAATGTAGCTCAGAGCGATTTGGCATGTTTGGGTGCGAACGAGGACCATGCCTAATGTAAATTTACTCATAGATGAATATTTTGGAATAGTAGATATTTGGTCACACAAGTTGTAGAATGAAATTTGCACCACGTTGCAATTTTACATTGCTTGCATTTGACACCTTTTCCATCAAGTGAAAACTAGACACCACGAAAAAATAACTCTAAGATAACAAACACTAGAATAGGTTATTATATAGGAGCCCAACATGATCCCATAGGCTTAGGAAGTAAGTTCATAGGAATCACGGTTTCTAAGTAATAGCTTGTCAAAGATTGTTTCCCTTTCATACTTTGGAACCTTAAGGGATTGAGTCGGTTGAATGTAGCTCAGAGCGATTCGACATGTTTGGGCATGAAAGAGGACAATTCCTAGCATAAACGTACCCATTCGAACATGTTGGAATAGTCTATTTGGTCAAACAAGTTGCATAACGAAAGTTGCACCACTTTGCAACTTTACATTGCTTGCAATTGACACTTTTTCCATCAAGTCAAAATTGGACACCACGAAAAAATGACTTTGAGATAACAAAAATTGAGAGAGGTTATTGTAGAAGTTTCCTACATGATCTCGATACCTCAGAAAAAATGCTTGTAACTAACATGGTATCTAGGTAACAGGTCGTCAATGATTGCTGCCCTTTTGTAATTTGGATTGTTAAGGGATTACATTGCATGAATTACAAATGTTTGAGGGTAGCAATAAATCTCAAAATTTGAGTAAATCTTATTACAAGTGTTTATTTGAATAGACTGTATGCTATATTGATATTGATATATAATCATTATGTTGATTTATTTTAGTAAATTAAGTTTTTATAATAAGTTAGTCAATTGGTAAAGCTAATATTACATTCCCATCATTCTATTGGATGTCTTCTACATTAAAAATCTTCTATTCCTTCTACCTACTCACTTATTTATATTCCCTCATATATTCCTCGAGTTCTATCATAATTTTTTACATTATATTCTATTCTATACAAAAAAAATTCTAGTGTGATGAGTCCCTTATAAAATGTATCTCTTCCTAGGGATGACTTGTCGACCAGGAGCTCCATAACCTATTTATGGTGGTTTACTGTAGGTTTTCCTACTCTATCTTTGTACTCTACTCTTTTCCCCACTAACATCATCCCTCCTTTCAAAACTATGTCTTTTCCTCAAGATATATTAGTTATCTCAATCAACTAGAAGGATAGATTTATAGATTTATTTGAGATGGGAAAAGGTGTTATCCCACTAAAAATTTTCTTGTTGGAGTAGATGACAAGGTAGGAGCAGCATATGCCTCAGAGAAATGGGGTCTCACAGTGATTTACATCATTGTGATACCCCATTTCTCTAAGGCATATGCTTCCCCTACCTTGTCAACCCTACCAAATCGGCAAGCTAGTGAGCTCACTAGCTTGTTAAGCTCAATCACCGTGAGACCCCATTTCTATGAGGCATACACTGCCCCTACCTTATCAATCCTATTGAATTGGAAAGCTAGTGAGCTCATTAGCTTTCCAAGCTCACTAGCTTTCCAAGCTCAATAGCTTGACAATTCGATAGCCTTGACAAGGTAGGGGTAGCATATGCCTCATAGAAATGTTGTCTCATATCACTTGTGATCTTGTTCTTGATGATAATGATTCTCTCAAAATATTCCTTCCTTGTTTTCGAAGATTTCTATAAGTAGAATGGATTTTGTGGTAGATTTTGATATGCAATGTGAATTGTTTCTACAATGCAAGCTATGGATATGAGATTGATGAAGCTATTGATGATGCGAGGATGGAGATGAGGATATGATTCTACAATGGAGTAGCTACAACTACAATGCTATGGATATTTCTATACTATGCTAATGAGAATGCAATGATAATTATAATGCTAATGCTATGGTAATAACGATGCAAAGATAAAGGCATGCTTTTCGATAATTGATATGAGATTTCAGCAGCATGTAAGTATGATAGATCTTGTGGTTGTTAAAATTGGAGGTGATAAGCTTCCTTTTATAGGCTAAGGAAATGCACATGCATGTGGCACAAGATCAATGGTTGGAGAATTGGTCTTGTGACATGTATAGTGAGGATTGGATTGGTTGGGATGAGGGAGATAAAATAGGAAAAATTTCCTCCTATGTTGATAAGGTGGAGTGAAAGGTTGGAGAAGAAGCCACTTGTCACAATGCTCACAAAGACCATAAGGGAAAAGGTCTTAGAAGGAATCTTTCCTTATTATGATGTTGGAGGTAATATAGGATTTATGAGACAAGTGTGTCATTGTATCCTTTGACTATGATGACATGGAGAGACCAAGTTCTAAAAACTAGGGATGGTGGAGAAGAAATAGGGCATGTGTTGAGAGATAAATATTCAATTAAATATTAAAAATATTTAATTATTAGATGAATTTGATGAATATGAATCAAATAATTAAATAAATTATTTATTTACTGATAGAAGAAATAAGGATTAAATAAATATAAATATTTATTTAACTTTGAGCCATTTTTAGATGTATATAAGTAGATTTGGGTTTAATTTGTGTATTGGATAGTAGGCTGGCTTCAAGCATTACAATTTTTTTTTTACCATGCAATGGAATCTGATCTTGGTGTATAGAATCACAATCTGAAGAGAAATTAGACGTGCGTAATGGATCAACCATGTAAGGACTAAAAATTTTATTATCAGCATGGTACTTAATTCTTCAATTACAAGATAAGCCATATATAGACTCTTCCCTAGGGCTGCCATATTACCAAGAAGCCATGAATGATAAGGTATAAACATGTAGGGAAAAAATATAAATAAATGTATTTGATGTATTCAACATGATAGTGAGCAACAATCATAAGGATGGAAAGAAAACAAATTATCTTTAAAGCCCATCTACTACACATGAAACTTGAGGCATTGAAAACACCAATAGTACCATGACACAACTGCAACATCACATCCTTTTATTCTATCAGCAGATTCATCACCTCAATGATGACAAAAAATTGGAATCAAACATTCTTCAAGGCTACAAATCAATTCTAGGTTCACCAACCTGTAGAGTCTTCAACAAAATTTTAACCAACCAACAATCTATCCCCGACAATGGTGCCACTTTTGTTGGTGCACAAACTCACTGCAATCCACTACTCTGAAACATTACATCATCCACCTAGGCCATGGGTGTCAACAAGGAGGTTGAGAAGTGATTTTTCATCAAGTAATGAATGGATTTAGACCAACTAAATGAGATTGGATCTTATCTTCTACACTTTGAGCTCAACTAAACTTAGGAGGGGTATCCTAGAGGTATGTAAAATAGATGAGAAACTAAAAATAGTGTCTAGACCTAACTCATTCCCTTGAATCCAAATCTTGTCACTAAGTGAAGAGGAATTAGCCACAAAAGGACCTCTAATAGAGCTGATTTTATCCTACTCTTACCCCGCACCTACAAATGATAACAACAATATATCCCCAAGCAAATGCATCCACTTAACTTGGCATACATAGGGGTAAGAGAGAAGGTGTTACATGCATGATCATGAAGATGACAAGAAGAATGGTTTTCAATATATTAAATGTGTGTTAGCCTTTACCAATCAGACTGGTGCCTTCTCCATTAGGCAATAGAGTCACTGATTTATAAGGGGGAAATAAGTGTATGGAATGAATGCATAAAGGATTCGAATGAGTATCTTCATCATGATGTACTTATCTCATCTAGCTCACAAAAAATATTATTTAATAATACTAATAGAACTACAACCATCCACATGAAAAAATGAGAAGAGCATCACAAAACATTACAATGAATTAAGACACTATCACATATCTCTCTAATCATCTATTAAATCCATATCAAAAAATGTGATAGGGAAAATGAAAATAATTCACCTTGAAAGATAGTTACAAACTACATGGAGACATTTGTGTGATCATCTTTCACTAAATCAACTTTCCCATGCGGGTATGTGGAGGATCATGATTGGCCTAAAAGTGGCAATATGATGGGTATGTGTATGGTATGTGGCTAAAGAATTTTTTTACCCAAAATTGATGAAATGAAAATGGTTTTTAAAGGAGATTCTCAGCTTTCCACCAATATAAATTATACTTTACTTTGAATTTAATAAATAATTATTATTCATTTTCTATTCAAATTACAACTAAAGTCCTGATTGATAGGCTGATTGAAAAACATTTATAGCTTTCAAATGGTTTCACATTTTTTGAATCCATAACATGCGTCACATTTTGTGCTTTGCATACTATAGGATTTTAAAAAATAATAATAATTTCACGAAGTTTTGACCAAGTTAAGGTGGTCAGACATACAAGTTTTTATACTTTTTAAAAGTTGTAATAAAAAATTCATAATTAATTATTTACTTGGAAATAAATTACAAAAAAAATATGCATCTCATTGGGACATGAGTCCTCTACTTATATATAAAATCTTATAAAAAAATATTATCATTTTATTGTGGTTAGGGTGGTCAGATAGACACTTCTTATTTTTTCATTGCAATTTAAGTACTATTGCATTGAAATTTCAAATTTTCACCAAATATATATATATATATATATAGTTAAATAAACCTAGTAGTTTAGAAACTACATTCAATTTGCTACAAATTCTATTCTTACATATGTTTTAAATAATATAGGTAACTTATTCAAATTTTTACGTCAAGTTTCCTAACTCTGATTTTTCTAAATTTTTTGCCACTTAAGGGCCTATTTTTGCCATGATCATCTTGCACATACCTATGCATCAAAATACAAGTTTTTTCCATCCTAAAACAAGCTGCACTCATCATAATATAGGAACAAATCCATAATTTGTAGGTAAAAAATGTCGCCAATACATCACCGTGAGACCCCATTTGTATGAGGCATACACTGCCCCTACGTTGTCAACCCTCTTGAATTGGCAAGCTAGCAAGTGTGCTCACTAGCTTGCCCAGCTCACTAGCTAGCCAAGTGTGCTCACTAGCTTGCCAAGCTCACTAGCTAGCCAATTCGGTAGGGTTGACAAGGTAGGGGCGGCGTATGCCTCATAGAAATGTGGTTTCACAGTGATGCAAAGGTAAGGGCGACATATGCCACCCCTACCTTTTCAACCCTACCAAATTGGAAAGCTAGTGAGTGAGCTCACTAGCTTGCCAAGCTCATTAGCTTGCCAATTTGGTAGGGTTAACAAGGTAGGGGTAGTGTATGAGTCATAGAAATTGGATCTCACAGTGACGTAAATCACCGTGAGACCCCATTTATATGATGCATATGCTTCCCCTACCTTGTCAACCCTATCGAATTGTCAAGCTAGTGAGCTCACTACCTTGCCAAGCTCACTAGCTTTCCAATTCAGTAGGATTGACAAGGTAGGGGAAGCATATGCCTCATATAAATGGGGTCTCATAGTGATGTAATAACCCAAGACATAGAAAAAGGGTTGAGAATCATTGTTAGAATCATCGTGATATAGTGGGGAAATATTAATTGGAGAGGTGAGTTCACAACTTTCTAATACAAATTTTAGCCTCGAGTTGAAGTATAATAAATGAGCAAGGGTTTATCAGGTTTTACTGTCATATAATAATGATGGAAGGAGTTTTAGGGTTTATAGAAGAGCAAGAAAATATTCCTTTGTACAATATAAGACATTGTTTCAGATTTTGTCATAAATCCACATGCTTTTCCTTCAAGAAAAATTTAAATGTAAACCATAAACCATTACAACTAACTTTAAATATAATATACACATTTAATTGAGGCATATGTTAAGGAATATACAAATTTGCATGTATTAATTTCTCAAAAAAAATTTATATCAAAAAATACACTAATTCAATAACAAATATTACAATAGTGATGGAAGAACATCTTGAAAATCCTCCCATTTGCATCCCAAATCATGAAATATATTGTACAAGAAGAAACAAAAGGAGTTGTTTCCTAGTTTCTTTTCTCCAATCCACCTTAGGTGGCCCAGTTATTTTCATTCAAAAATGCTTCAAAACATGTACATCCCTTGCTCCCTTGGAAACACATGGGTAGTAGCCTCTCTGTGGTTATGTACTCTCAATGATCGTACATATAAATTTCAAATATATCACTAACATAATTAACATAAAACATGTAGCATATAAGAATATGAGAAATTTATGAAATGTAAATAAAGAGAAGATTGAGAACTAGAAAATGCACTAGCAACCAATGTTTCTCATACCACTGAACACTTGGAGGTCAACAATCGATGTTGTGCTTTTCTTAAGTTGACAATCTTAAGTATAACCTACAGTCACAAATGCATCAATGATAGTCATAAATGCATATGACATCAAACACAAATAGAGAATACCCTCACTTAAAGGTATTCAATAGAGAGCATCATATAATTATCATTTCGTAAATTAAAAATAATGCAATTTTGCAAACCCTTCTACAAGCAAACTTAAATGCTTCAAATAAAGCAATGATCAATAACATGACTTTACAAATTCAGTGTGCATTACTTACAAATCAATCTAGGGAATCATTTGGGTTTTCTCTACTCTTTATTGTGTTCAATATTGCTTCTTTGTCAAACTCACACACTTTCCACAAGTACTTGTTTGTAGGTCTTCCCTTATATTTGATCAAATGAATGATGGCTACGACTACAAGGTTCAAGTAGTGAAGAATCTTCTAATGTGTGTTGAAGTCCTCAAACAACCAAACTGCAACATTCTTAACTTAGGACCTTCTAAGCCATGTTCCAGTAACAACCACTGAACCTGTAGGGAATTCTATGTTTTCTCCATCTATAACTAGGGCCTCCAATTTATTTTTGGCCTTGATACAATGACACAAGTACTAATCTATACCCTCTTCATTGTCTTCATCTGCAATCACCGCATAAACATGTCTTGCACTGGTGTGTTCATCTTGTTAGATGTATTTCATGAACATCAAAATAAAACCTAAAAGTAAGATATATTACCTAGTTCTAGTAGGTATGATACATGATCAAATTCAATGGAAGATTGCATCTTCGTGATTTGTAAAGTCATCGAGAGCTAATAAGTGTCAAGTGGGATTAGAATTCTTATAGGCCATCCATCAACCCACTCTATTGACTCATAATCATTCCATGATTGAATTATATATGCAAAACAAAAGCATGTCATCTTTTGTGTATGGATAGTCCATGTACTTCCACTAGAGCTTCTAAAAGAGTGTAGCTCACTTGATCCTATTAGTGTACAAAAATCCCCATATTTTGCAATGTTAGTATCATCTACTAAATGAAAAAATCTATGAAATAAAGAATTACCATCACAACTTGGACCCATTGCATGATTACACCACTCAAAAAATGATCTTGCATATGCAAAATTTACACTATCCTTGTACTTTAACTCTTCTCATGCTAAGGCTCTTTTGATACATGAACCTACTCCATCATGCTCCCTCTTTCCATGCTCGACCTTTGAGAAGTTCCACATATTGGGAACACCATTGATCCTATGCATTCTTCTCAACAAGTAAAACATTTTGAAGTTCTTGAATTGCGATGTAAAATTATCTAACCATATGATATTCTCACTAAACGATATGCACTTGCTAGCTAGATTAGCATAGAACATCTGAAAGAAACCTTGCACAAAATTTGTAGAATGTGTATGCTCGTCATTGATGTAAAATCGATACTCCCTCAATACTTTTCTATTATCCTTTGTACTATTATTTACATGAATGAATTCTATATGCACAAATATAGCAACCTACATGGATTTGTAATACTCTGATTGCACCTTGTTTTGTGGTTGTAGTGTGTAGTTCTCTACAAAGTCGACAACAAAAATGATGCTATGAAGCGGAAATGTGTCCTTGCATAACTTGAACTATGAGTCCAACCAATGAGCTCTATGTGTATGCCTTGCATACTCATAGACCACTTGATCATGGAAATTTCCCATAAATTGATACACTGGATTCTTAGATATCATTGACCAATTCACACTTCTTTGATTCTTTCCCATCTTTGAGACTGTAGGCCACTATCTTGTATTTGCAAAATTCCACAATTCTATCTCCAATGGTGTGTGTGTAATAGCCATGTATTAGAAAATTGGAAAATGTTGGATGCCACCACAATGATCACATGTGCCATCCAAACATGACTTCTCGTAAAAAAATTTACCATCCACTCTTTCACATAAAATGGAAGATAAAAATTCCCTTGAGGATTTAGGTGGAGACCTTATGTTACATTCCTGCAAAACATTGTTAGCATGCATATCTACACATATACATTGATAAACATCATAATGGTTTGAAAACTCAATATGTACTCTACAACGAAAAGTAGTGTGTATGTGATTTATTTTGACATAAAAAGGATTTAGCATTTCAAAATACCTTTGACATATTTTAATTCCAAGAAACTTTCTTACAAAATCACCAAAAAATTGGGTTTGAGTGGTATCCAAATAACGCTTTGAATGTGGCTCATGGATTTTACTACCAATTCTCCTTATTAGAACATCTCTTTGATTGAGAGAGGTCTTTTTGTTATCCTTCCAATAATCTACTATTATAGATCTCTAGGTTTGAGTAATTCTTTTATCTTTTTGTGGCACTCTACCCAAGAATTCCCATAACTCATTCCTATTTGGATCATCCACTCTTTCACGCCTTCCTTTGGCTCTCATTAGAGATTATCTACTTATTTTCAAAGAATTACTTATCTTTGTAAGGTTCACCTTGTTCCTTTTTTGACTGCTTAACAATGTTGTTGTCATCACATGTCGTGTGGCACAACTATCCTTCATGCGTCAGGTAGAATCCACACTCTTGTATGCACTCATCAAGTTCTTTACAATGAAATTTTCACTCGAGTCATTCAAAAATCTTAGCCCAAGAGCCTTCATGGTGGGCCTAAATTTGATTTTCCTCATCATTTCAACAAATAGTTCGCATCTTCCACCCTAACTTAGCTTCACAAAAAATAAACTCCATATCCTCTGTGCATATCTTTGACATGAACATTTTGGAATCTTATTAGGTATCCATTTCAAAACATTGGAATCAATATCAATAAAAAATGTAGGTTTTCTATGCAAAGCTCTAGTAGGAGTTGTATGATGTAAATTTGTTTCAACATTAGGAACATCAACAACATTGGGGATAGATCACGTACCTCCAATCAGAGTGCCTTCAAATAGAGATGTGTTTGTTGGCATACCTTGAGATTGACATGTAAACGATGTTGTACATCACACTTGAGATGTCATTTGTGGAGTGCCTTCAAATAGAGATGTGTTTTCCAATGTACTTTCAAAACACAATGTTTTTTATGGTGTCTTCAATTGGAGATGTGATTTTTGATGTACTTGGAAAACCACTTGTTGTTGCTAGTGTGTCTTCAACTAGAGATATGCATTGAAATTCACATATGGTTGATGATGTGCCCCCAAATTTAGGATCCATTTGTGTCCTTCCATGAACTCTATTCATTTTTTCCCTTTATTTTTCCAATTGGATGTCTCTCTTAGATTGCACAAGAATTTTTGGCTATATGGGTTGCAATTTATTTGCTTCACAAGCTACAATTTTTCATTCTCTTCTCCTTGCACATTTTTAACTGTACATTCTTTTGGTGTTAGATCCTTTGGTCATTTCCTCAGCATGGAATTGAATGCTACATGTTCACAAATACACATAGAACAAAATTAAGTAATGCATTTTATGAAACATATTGATATCGCTGATTACATTGCATTTTATGAAACAGACCAAAGAATTCTATGAAAGAAGGAAACAAACTATTTGGAATTATAAAACATAGACCTATGCTACAACATTTTTCATACATACATCTACCTCCATATTTCAAGAAAAGTAAGTAATTCATTTTTTCAAACATATCCATACCACTAATGTACATTTCATTTTATGAAACACACCAAGCATTTTCTGAAACATATTGATATTTATGCTTACATTGCATTGCATATCTTTAAAAATCAAATCATTAATTTACATTGCATAACTAATGTGGCTTATCAAACATTACATATATTATCAAACATTGTTGTTCCCAACCTAGGCTTTATAGCAAGCTTCAAAAAACCCATAACTTTTGATGCGTCTGGTGAAAATATATGAAACTTTGTACTAATTTTTTGTATGCCTATATGCATGTGCTAAAAAAATGAGGGTTTCTTAGAAATCATCATTTTGTGTGAGTTATTGAGGAAAATTTGTTTCTTTTTACAACTATAGTGTGTAAAACCTAGTACTTTGAGGGATTTGCACAAAAAAATGCTTCATGTAAGCTTTGATCAATGTTAAGAATTGGGTTTGAGGGGAGTATTTGGAGTGTGGAAAAGTGCTTATGGTAAAAGAAGTGTCAAACCCAGGGTATAAGTTGCTGCCACCTTTGGAAACTAGAGAATCTTGTGTTTAATGTTGTCAAAACTACATTGTGATTTTCAACCAAGCCATGAAGAACATGAAGTCAAAGAAGGGTTTGTGATGCTATATCTTGGAATTATTCACTATTTATTTGGAAATGAGGTAACTTAGAAAGACAATAAGAATTTTCAATTGCACAAAATTTTCCCTTTTTTATTTCTTAGAAAGGTAAATTTTATGAATGAATGGAAACTTGAATTTATGTAAGCACATGATGAAGGTGAATTTTTTATGGAACAAAAAAATTAATGGAAACTTGTAATAACATTGATGAAAGCTCTTAGGTTTTCGAAATTAGTTGAAAATAATTTTTTTTCCACAACCATCACTAATATTGATTTTGAATCTATTGTGTCATGTTTTCCATTTTATATCTTCAACCTCCTAAAAATTAAACTTTTACATGTAGCATCCATCTAATTTAATGTTGAATTCTATGTGTAACAATGAATATTTTCAAAACAAAACAAAAAAAACACAATATAAACATCTACCTAAAATGAAATAGGGTGAATTCCACTAGTTGTGCTGGAAATGGACTACTATAAGCAATGCAAATAGAATTCATAAGAAATTTTATGTTAAGTTGATGTTGTTTATATAAGTTTAAACATGAATTCATCTAAATAATGCCATTTTTTTCAATTTTTTTCTTCAAACTCATAAAAATTAAACTCTTTTATGTAACTCCCATCTAATTCAATGTTGAATTTTATGTCCAATTTTTATGATTAATAATATAATTAAAGGAATTTAGTTTATATTCTCAAAAAAAAAAAAAAAACTAAATGTAAAAATTTCTATATTACCAAAATGAATATATTACCTAAAATAATACAAAATGATGTATAAAATTCAAAATGTCTTCTTCTATGTTGTATAGCATGAAAATTGGTGGTAAAAAGGTGATGGATCAAACATAGATTGGTACAATAGGGAGTCAACTACACAAAAAGACATTTTTGATTCGGATAAACTGATAAAAAAGACAAATGCAGAAGCATGTGGGCCTGAATCATGGGGTCAACCCCTATTTTACAATTTTGAGGTAAAACACATTTGGCACTCACCAAATTAGTCAAGCGTGAAATGTGTTTCTTTGAAATGTTTAGCTTTCATAGAGAGGAAGGGAGTGAGACTTGAGATAGAGAGAGAGAGAGAGGGTAGGAGTGAGACAAATTAGTCTAGGTAGCATGGTAGGGACTGAGACTTGAGAGCGATAGAGACTTGAGAGGGATAGAGAGTTATCTAGTTAGGGTGGGGGGAAATAAATGACAATGGGATATGGGTTGGGAGGGATGAGACCTGAGAGGGAGTGGGAGAGAGAGGGAGTGGGAGATAGAGGGATGGGAGACCTAAAACCTCAACCATAAACCCTTAAAACCAAACCCTTAAACACTTTACCCTCTACCCTCTACCCTCTACCCTCAACCCTCAACCCTCAACCCTCAACCCATAAACCCTCTACCCTCTACCCTCTAACCTCAAACCTCAAACTTCA
>VDFB02030048.1:0-27883 GCA_007258455.2 Sequoia sempervirens | reverse complement strand
GAACAAGTAGCAGCCACCCGCAAAAGACCAGGAGGTTCAGACAAAAAACCAGCCGAAAAGCCAACAAAAAGACTAGCCGCAACTAACCCAGAGTCTTCAAATTTGCATGTAAAATTTAGTGAGAAATCATTGAAAAAACATATATTTTCATGGTACTTTCATTTCAAGAGATCAAAAAATATTTCTTTTCTATATTTTTTAGAAAAATTAGTCAATAAAAGCATTCAATTTCTAAAAATTGTCATTTGAACATACTCATTTTCTCCAAAAACATCAAAAATTTCATGCATGTATGTGATTCATATAGAAAAATTATGTTTTGGTGCATTTATAGAACTCTATTGACTTCTAGACCTGAACCTCTGAAATGCAGGACCCTTGAAGATACTATAGATGATTCCCAAATTTTGAGTTTGCTAAAAAATACATATCTGGTTGAGGGCCCATTGTGCCCTTGACAAGTCAATTTAGGCTAAAAATGATTGTGAACATCCCTATCAGTGTTCTTTGCCTAGATCTAGTTTTAGTTTTTGAAGTTCAATCTTGCAACTATTTAATTTTACTGAGCATTTGCTATCTTTATCCATAGTTTATAACATAATGTTTTCATTGCAAGAATGTTGTGTTGTTATAATTCATATTCTATTGTCATATCTTGCTACACAACTCAAGGGATTTTTGTTAAAAACATGTGAAAATAAGATTTTTCCCATCTATTCTCATTTTCTTTGATCCCTTGCCTAATATCTATCCTACTTGTGATGATATTTTTTCTTAAGTATAAAATCATTGAAAATCATGACAATCATGTTTGTTCTTCTCCCAATATTCTACTTGTGAGAGTATCTTGGTGCAAGAGGATCCAATCATTTAGAATCATTAGAATCATGGTTGTTCATCCCCCATTACCTCTCCTACTTGGGAAGATATCATTAGGAAAGAGGATGTAATCATTGATACATTTCATTCTTCAAATGATAGTACAATGGATTACATAGATGAAGATTCAAAATTGACATTAGGTCCTCCATTGATAGAAGATTTTCAACAAGCTTAAATTATACACTAGCATTTGATTATTGGACCTCCCACCTCTCATTATAGGACCTCATAAATCTCATGGCCATATCCTAAAATTTGCAAAAAAAACTCACTAGTAACTACAGACACTCAAAATTTGTCCTCACAATTATCCTTTTTTTGTCTATTAATTAAATGAATATTGTTATATGTTTGATTAATTCATTTAATATCTTTCTTTTATTAATTAAATAATATTATAAGCATTTAACCATTTATATAATCATTAACTCATCCATTTCATTAATCATTAGTCCATAATCATTTAAATACATCCATTACACATTTTATACATAATCGTTATATCCATACATTAAATCATATTTCCATATTCATTAATCAATCATTTCATCTTATTTATCCTTCTCCTATTCATATAATTTAATAAATCCATTATCCATAATCTTCAACATATTACAAATTACACTTAATTAATTGAATGTGGGATAAATTTCCATTTCTCCATTTCACTCATTTATCCCACATTTCTCCTGAAATCTGGATCTTTCCTACAAGGACATCTATCAAAGCCTGCTTCCTCCTCACTTTTCAGAAAAATCCAATTTCATTTTGATCAAATCCATTCTACATAGCTTGTTTTACTTTTGCTGCAAAAATCTGAGAGCAAAGACAAGATCTTGTAGATAGGATAACATTGGAGTGATTTTCCTTTTGAATGCATGTGTGTGATTTCTTAGTAATTAGTATTTCATTTCTTGTATTTGTGTTAATTTGTAAATACTTCATTGCAAGGGAAGAATGAAAGATATTTTTCTCCTCAAAAGAAATATGACACTGGTTAGCAAAAGAAGGAAATGAATGGAGTATGGCAAAAGGAAGAAAGTGAAACAAAGAATGAATTTGTACGCTAGCCTAGTGCTCAGGAGTTGCAATTGCAAGTTTTTCAAACCCATGTAAAGTATTAGATGCTAAATACTTCAAAATAATGGTTATTGGAAACATGGATATGTTTTATCAAGGTTCAAGACCAAATAAACTCTCTACAAAAGTGTGCTAAAAGATTATGGATCTCTATGATATCTCATACAATGAAAAGTTGCTAGTGTCAAGTACTAAGAACTGCATTTAATTTGGAGTGACTAGGGTTGGTGTGAAGCATATTTAGTTCCTATTTGGTCAAAATGTATTTCATTCGAAAGATATCACATGTATGCAAGAGCTAAGGAGGTGAAGAAGGTTTTTATCAATTTTTTGCAAACCCTAAGAGTAGTAATTCACATGTATTTCTTTGTTCTGCTTGTAAAACCCTAAAGTGCTATCATGGATACACCAATTTTCATTGATGTTGTTGAGAAGGCAAGGCCCAAATACAAGAAGTTTCCATTCAAAGAAATGGAAGTGGACAAAGATGGAATATTTTTAAAAGTTCGAGTAGATGTTGTGTATTGTGAAGATAATAAGGATTTACATCCATACCTAGTTGAATGAGATTAACTATACCTCCTCCTTTAAAGTGGTCTAGCATGAGTTGCTAAATGAGGATGGAGTATACATGTTGAAGTATACAAATGTAGTTTCAAAAAGGTTGGACATTTGGAAAGACTTTCTAGACTTCTTCGAAAACAAGGAATGGGTAAGGATTGTCTTGAGTTGTATTCATGAGAATTTCATTTGGCTAGACAAACATGATCACAAAGGATGCAATTAGGGAAATTATTGATCTTTGTGCCTCTAGACTATTCTTGGTGCTAATATTTGTAAAGAATGAAATGTCTATGGAGCTCACTGGTGCTAAATTTGATAAGAGAATTCGAATAGTAAATAATATCATTGATCTTGGTGTTCAGTATGCATCAATGGGGATTGCATATAAGATTTACTTCACAAACAAATAAGGCTCTACCACTGCCGCTACAATTCACACCACACATCAAATGGTAAAAGAAGGTACCAACTTTGATCTATGTGAACTATTAAGAGAGAAGCTAATGGAGAACCTGAGGAGAACAAAAGAAACCAATTATAACTTCAGGTTTTGTTCTTTGATTATATGCCTTACTTTCTTCTTTTTGAATGAGCTACCTAGTTTTAAGGGTAAGATTTGGGGCAAATTCACTCTAGAAGTAACACAAATTAAACAACATATAAATAGCTTTTAGAATAAGCAAGCATATACTACTTGCTATTGGAGATTTTTCAAGAATTTGCAAAATGAGATGCAAAGCAGATGTAGGATACCATCTAGTTTTGTCCAGAAGTATGAGAATGAGGTAAATTTTATGGTGAAGAAGGATCACTATATCATGGAGGCAATGGAGCCCATAACCTCATGGATACTTGAGCTAGCTTATGAGATTGAGAATTAAGAGATTGAGAATTAATTTGTACAAGGTTATATAGATATTTTGCAGTCAAAACCTAAGGGTGCCAAAGTAAAAAGATTTGGTACATATAAAGAAATTATGTATGAAATCTACCAAAAGAAAAGAGAAAAAGCTAGTGAAAAGAAAGTGGAAAGAGTGCTCAAGGAGATGGGTGCTCCACAGTATTCAAAGATAAAAGATAAAGATGAGCTTAACAAAATATTAGGTACTTCTTCAAAGACTACATTTGATATCCTTGCAGAGGTCTCCATTGCCAAATTTGTTCTTCTAGAAGCCAGTCAAGTTCTAAGGAGATCCAGTAAATCCTCTCCTATTGCTACATCTACTCTAAAACCCTCTGAGTCTACACAAACAATTGGTAGTAAAAGAAAAGAAACATTTGTAAAATCTCTAGAGAAAAAACCCACTAAAGTTGGCCATGTTAGGGCTAAACGAAAGCAAAAGAGATAAAATAAAAATGAGGAAGAATCAGATGATGTTGAAGAGGTTGAGAAAAAAGATATCTCCATGCAAAAGAAGAAAGGAAAGGAGATTGCAAAATAGGAATTTGAGCAAACACCTCCAGTCACACATGAACCCCTTGATTTTGGGGCCATCCTTAATGAAATTGTTGAATACAACCTACTAGATAGTACAATGGAGTTGCATCCAAATGTCGCTTCATAAGACAAGAAAACAATTGAGAAGGATGTCATTCAATGTATGCTTGAACGTAGAACATCTTTCAATAACATTGTTGGAAAAGCTCTGGATAACCTTACTAAGGCTTTGAGAAAGAGAAGAGAAGAAGCTATCTAGAATGATGAAGAAATGAAACAAGCAATTTAGAAAAATCCAAAATCTCAGTCTCCAAGGAAGAAAAGAAAAAGATAGTTCAGAGAGAAGCCAAGGAGCTTCACACTAAGAGGAGAATAGATTTCCTAGTGAGCTTGTATGGAAATGTCAAAAGGAAGATCCAGAATGAGATTGAAGAGGCCACAAAGAAAATTATCAATGCATTGCACAGTGAAGTTGATCTGGAAAACACAAATGAGAGAAACATATCTAGTCATAAAGAAGTACAAGGACCCTCCATAATGCAAGAATAAGAAGGTATCTTGAGTGTGCATGAAGTACAAATAGTCTCTAGTATGGATATTGAAAAAGAAGAAGAGAAAGAGTTAGATGAAAAGATAGCCAAAATCCTTGAAGAAATGAAGATGGTTGAGGTGACTTATGTGGATCAAGTTTCTTCGTATGACATTATCTTGCAAGATATACTTGATGTGTCTACTCAAGACATAGATCTATCAATTTTTTAGGGAAATGTGAATAATGATGATGTAGAGAAAAATGAGGAGATTGGTCCTTTGTTGAATACTAATGCACAATTTGTAGAAAATCAAGATGAAGTTGGTGTCCCTCTAGAGAATTCAAGAAATAATGAGTAGAGAAGAGAAGACAATCTTGAGATAGTTTAGGATGAAAAAGAGAAGACAACTAAGAAGCAAGATGCTTTTGTAGGTCAAGGTTTCTTCTTCATTAGATTCCTTTAAGGACCTGCTAGGGATGTAGATGTAGTTTCAATGTGTGGTCACACCCCAACTTCTACAAATCCCTACTTATGAAGGGAAAGTTAAATTGTCAAACATTTCCCCATCCACAAGTTAACAACTTGGAGATATTTTGCATGCTTCTGCAAGGAAGGAAATTATACAAGAACACATGAAGAAAACTAGATTGATTGGTGATGTTGTGAAGATCATTCAAGAAAGTTTACCTGAGATGAACATAGATTCTTCATTGCCTCCAGAACAAAACTTGAAGATGTTAATGGATTAATTTAGGATCATTCTTCACACATTGAGAAAAAGGAAGAGAAAGAGGATTTGATAAAGATAACTAATAAGAGAATGGCCAAATTATTTGATTAGTGTGCTAGTGCACACAATAAATTGCAAGAAAAATTGAAAATATTTAAGGGTTATGTTGATGAAGTCACTACCCTGTATCAATTTTGTTTGAAATGGAAAAACTCCATCAAGAACATCAAAGGTTAGATTAACTTTATTGAGTCACAAGTTACTCAATTGGTTGAGTCATATGATTTGTCAAAAGATAAGGGTGGATCAACAAGATCTCTAATAGAAAATATTCATTTGCAATTGGCATTCCTTTAGAGCCAAAGAGAACAAATAAAGTAGTTTGGCTAGCCAAGAGACACAACTAATGTCTGGCTTCCATCATTATCTAGGTTGTTGGCCAAAGTAGTGTAGGTGGATCATAAAATGAAGGATCCTAGTACTATAGATGAGGTTGAGGATTTGTGCATGGAATTTGAATGTCAAAATAATATTCTCACCTCAACTAAATTAGATTGGGTTGTAACTTTGGAGAAACTTAAAGTAATTCACAAGAATATTCTACCTTCTAAAGAAGTTGCAAAGGTGTAAATAAGGAAATTTTTTCTTTGTATAGTTTTGTGGGTTTTTGTTTGTACGCAACATCTATATTTGAGGCATATCCATCTCAAGAGGAGTCTATAGTAAGGGGCAGTTTATACAATTTTGAGCTGTTACAAATAGAATATATCATGCCATTTTCCCTTGATGTCAAAGGGGGAGAGGAGACTTGTAGATAAATGAGTGTTTTCATCAATGACAAAGGGGGAGATTATTGGAAATATGTGTTGTCATTGATTTCAACTCAAGATGTGTTGTCTTTGATGTCAAGTGTGTGTGTTAAGGTTTGTATAATACTCAGGAGTTAGTTGATGTGCAAAGATATCTATTGATACAGTCAACAATGCAATATTTCAAGAGTAGTGACTAGTTTAATGTCTAAGTGTTATGTGGAAGTGGGTGCACTTGTTCCAATATGTTTCCAACATGCTTACATTGATATCTTATCTGTTTAGTGTACCACACATGAAGATAAGTTGAATTTTTTTTGCTAAGGCATTTACAATGTATACTATATGGCATACTCATGGTAATGTGATTTTCATCTCTCCACAAAGCAAGCTTTTGTCTTGCGGTTCAAAAGATAAGATGGTTGAGATGTGAAGGTGTTATATTCAATAATTCAAGTCATTACACCTTGAACTATGAAATTTTTAACTAAGAGTGTGCCGGTTTGTGCTTTGGCAAAGAAAAGTATTGGTAAAGGCATGTTGGGATGTTCCACATTCCTCTAGAAGTGAAGTGATGGCCTTGCAGTTTTGAAGGCATGATGAATAATGTTAAATGCACACCACTTTGAAGTATCTATGGTTTTGGTGGTCCGCAAGATCAATTTTCAAATGATATGTTGCTACAGCTTGTCTGGAATGTTATGTTCTTGTGTATTTAGTGGGTTTCTTCAATTGTGACAACATATGATGATCAAACATTTCTGGAAAAGGTTGAAGAGATATTGTGAATGGACTACAATGCTTATATCTTGGTCTACATGAAGGGTTTTGTTTCTCCCTAGTGGTGCAAAGTTGACCAGTTGGCAGTTTTGGTGGTATTATCATTGTTTGGGCTAACATGATTGTTTTTCTTCATCTACAGTTGGTATTGATTAATTGATCTTGCTTTGGAGGATGTGTTGAGATGGTTTTTGGTCTTGTTATGCTATGTTTTGATCCACAACTCTTTTTATCTTCATAATGTATACATTTGGGTCGACCTATGTAGTATCATGCATTTCATCTAAAGGTCATCTTGGAGATAACCTGTGTATATTTTTTCTCTCATGTCCTCTGGGACTCTTTCCAAAGAATGCAGAGACACATAAAATCAACTTAGGATAACTGAATTATAATGTTACCCATCCTAATATTCTCTGCATTCTAGAATCTTTTCTCTAAACCTCCTTTGGTCAATCAATCCAATCCATTCTTCCACCATCCCTTGAGGATCTTTAACTTTTTCTTTGAGTAGAAGGGGAAATGACTTCTTTCTTTCCTGATAGTTTCTTTGTAGTTACCCTCTTTGATATTCATTCCATATAAATGAGGCCATTTCATTGATTCAAACATCCCCTACAAAAATAAGTGGGATCCAAGTGGACTTATAAGGTACATGACTAGATTATGTACGTAGAACTCACATAGTTGGTCTTGCATATCCAGGGTAGGACATTGGTATGCTTCTAAAAATAAGGTCACTAAAGCCAAAGAAACTGGAAGATCATTAATCAATTGACTAACTTGAAAGGTTAAAAATATTTACTGCACATATAGGGTGTAAACCCTTGTAGGTGGTTTGCATTTTAGGAGTTGCATTGTTTTTCCAACCATCTTCTCCCTTTTTACTTTTAATTTCTTAATATCTGCATCCTTTCTTTCAATTTCTCTGCTAGGTGTTGATATCAAATTAGATTTTTTTATTTCTCCCAATCCTTTTGCAATATGGAAAATTCTCTTACTCTATTCCATAGAAAAATGCCAAGGGTTACCTAAGTAGGGGTTTTAAACATTCTTGGGGGTGCATTTTGGTTTACTATAAAAAATATAGGGGCTATAATATTTTGAGTTGCTCATCACCACTAGGAACCTTCTCCTCTTTGGAGTCTATCTCAGATTTAACCAAAAATTCTCTTTTCTTTTGAGTCTTAGCCTTCCCCTTTAAAGGTCCCTTCCTCTTGAGGTGGTGTGATCACCTTCTTGGTTGTACTGGCCTCTTTTTCCTCTTTTTGGGTGTAGAGTTGGAAGCATCACTTTTCCTTTTTTGTTGCTTAGGCTTGGAAGGGCTCTTGGTAGATGCAGGGTTTTCTAGTTCTTTATGTGCTACGAGTTGCTCCCTAGAAGTTACAACTTGTGTTTCTTGCACTTCTAGCTCCACTTGCTCACCAATGTTGTAGGCAGGTGAAGCGATGGGTGAAGTAGAGTGTAGATATTCCTCTTCTGCGGCCATATAAGGCTAATTTGTTTCCTTCTCCCTATTCATCTCCTCTACCTCTTGGTTCATGAGAATATCATTAATATTATTGCAGGCTAAAAATAAATACCAAGATACATTGGGGAATTAAGTTCTTAGGCTCCTTTTAATCAATAGGGTGACTAAGTAAAAATGTGATAATGCAGATTGCTTTCTTTTTCTCTTGTGCTTCCCTAGTTTTTATTTAAAGTGAACTACATATTTTGTTTTTTTTCTTATGTACTAGGTGCATGCAGTGGCTTGTTACCCATGCATTTTAGTGAGATGGAGCACCTACCATACAAACACTTGCATTTCTATTTTGTGGAGGAAACCTTCCATCCTCAATTGATTAGTTTCTTTAGACTATTGGCACTTGTATTTTTAATTTGTAGTTTACTCTAGCATTGGTTGAGTAGGGTGTTGTCATAATAGTGGTTTACAATTCCTGAGAGGAATGAATTTTAGTTGAAATCACATATTTTTAGAAAATATAATGATTTAAGCCTTAAAAAGTTCCATTTAAGGATTCCAATTAAAGAGGGTTTGATCAAATCACCTTAGATCAAACCCCCTTGGATAGAACCTCGCTCGTTTTAAACCATACCTATAAATGCGTCTCCTTTACACCTATCAAAATGCTGATAAAAACTCACTTTTGATTTAGATTTTGGGGGATCAAATGAATTCATTTAAAATTTATTTCAAATGATTATGGTATTCCTTAGAACAAGCTATCCAATGAATATAATTTTAATATGTTTTGGTTTTTTTATGTATTTGTTTTCTAAGTTTTATTAAACATAGGTTTTTCATCGAAAATGAATTTCTTTGTTCTTCACATGTGGAAAAATAGAAGATTATCAAAAATTAGAAAAATATGAGTGTACTAGATATTGAAGTCCTTGATCCAACAAAAAAAAATAAAAAAAATTTGACATATACAAAAAAGTTATAAGCTACATCACGCTATGTGTCTAAAATTGTAATTGTTTGACTTTGAACTTGATTAAGGAAAAAAATATTCAATAAAAACTATCTAACAAAGTGGAAGCACTAGATATCAAAGTTACAAATCTAAATTTGAAAGAATTAGAATTTTATCCTTCATGGAAAAAATTTATCGTTATCACGGTGTGCGTCACTTTTTAAAAATGTTGTTTTCTGAAAAAATCTATTTTTGGGAGATAGAAAGAAGTGCAATTTGATTCCAAAAATTTTGAAAAAAATATTTTTAGAATCTACAGACAAAATTTGATGAGACTCTAGTTTGCACCATCTTCAAATTCCTCACAGTTTAGCCGCTATAGGTGCCCGAATGAGAAGATTTAGTTAAAAATAATAATTTCAGTGTCCAGTTTGGCCAGAAATTGTAAACCACTATTATGGGATCACCCAGTGTTGTTGGGGTCACTCATGCAGATTCATGTGCCATTTGTATCTCTAACTTTCATATTTTTTTCTTTTTTTATTTGATCTTTGTTTGAGTAGTGTCATTGGGGGAACTCATGTAGATTGTTTCCTTCTTGATCTTGATCTTCATCCTAATTTCATAGGAGGTTCTTCATTTAAACACTATGACAATTTTTTTTTATAGTTGTCTACTTCTTTGTGCTTTAACAATGTTCTTCATGTTCCTACTCTTTTTGGGACATTATTTTTGAAGGATTCTTAGTCCTTCATTTGTCTTTATCTCTTTTGGTGAGGAGTTTTTCCCATGAGGTTTTGTCCTTTTCTTTGGTTGTGAGAGATCTTTTGTACATGAATACCTTATAAAACCTTAGTTTTGGGATCCATCCTTTGTATTTTATGCATACATTTATAAGTTTTAGCTAGCCCCTAGGTTGCACTTAAAGGGGAGTGTTATAGTTCTCTAGTACTCTAAGACTTAATCTTACTTAGGTCATGTTCCTTTTTGTGTCTCAAGTCATAGGATGATGACACATGTCATGATCTCCTTTCATCCTCACCTAGGGTTTCTCTAGGGTTGATTTTTTTACCTTTTATTTTTCATAAGGATTATTTGTACTATTATTCACATTATTTACATAATAAATATGATTCATCTTTCTAGATCAATCATTCTTTGGTCGAGATGGTTTGTATTTTATCTCTTTCTATGACAAGTGTTTGATTGCAGGTGATTCTTAGGAGTAGTGGGGTTGAGGGATCTACTCCAAAAAAATCCTTCCAATTTTCTTAACAATATTGAAATGCTAATTTACTTCTTTAGCTTGGGTGGATAGGGCATATAAAGATAGAAAATGATTTTTTTTAGTGTTTATTACTACTTTTTCTCATGTTTTTCCACCTACTATCCCACCTCTTCCTAATTATTCTATCAATTGCAACCATAGTTCAAACAATTGGACTCAAAAAACACGCAACCAAAAAAATTGACTTAAACTTAGACTAGGAAAAAAACTTTGTAGAAACACACTTTTTTTACATAAATGCGAAAAATATATTTAAATAATGCATGATATGAATAATTAAAATTTGAGAGAACACAAGTATTTTTGAATATCAATTTTCCATGAATCATGATTAGATATGTCATATGATCCATAAAGGATAAAAAATCAAAATTTCAAATATTGTATAATTGTAAAATAGTTAACCATAATCTATAGATTCTTCCCACCCTAGTACTAGTAGCACCCAACTTTGAACTAGGGAGTACATTTGAATAATATTTAAGAGTTAATTAATCTTCTAGTATTTCATCTTCTAATGCTTATATTTTTGTTGCTTCTCTCTTCAATTCATTTAGATCTTCATTAGTGAACACTACAATTAAATCTTCAAGAATCTAATCTAAATATGGATTTGATGTCATCCAATTAAATGGAATAGTGAGACTCCCTCCCTCCAACCATTTATTGTGAAGGAAATGGTTGTACTAGATGAAACAAAGTTCATTAATATGCTCTTGGGTTAATGCACTTCTTATCTTGCTATGAAAATGATCTCAAATAGTATCCAATTATGCTTACATCGAGTACTTTAGAGATGACACAAAAAAATGATGGATAATGTAGTGTTCCCATTTTTATGAGCATCATTTTTTTATGGTTTAGCCTATCACTAGCTCTCATAGGGTAACTCAAATGGTTAGAGGGTCCCTTTTTGTAGAGATCAGTGTGTTATTTCTCTCAGACCTCAGTATATGTTCAGGTTTGGCCTTCATTGGACTTAGTTCTACATACTTACTATTTATAGTAAGTTACTATTTCAGGAAGTTAGGGTTTCTATTTATAGCAGGGCACTTGGACAGACATCAATTACAAAGTGTACTTTATAATCAATGGGGCCATGACACTCAATTAAAAACAACTTAAAGTACATTTATATTTATTGAGTGGAGCACCCAAGTAGGAGATAATATAGTTTTTATTGAAAACCTAAAAGTGGATTTAAATGCTATTAAGGATATTGAGGTTATAAAAGGACTCAAAAAGCAAATTCTTTTTCATTCTTGATGTTATTTGACTTGTGGTTCTCGATATGAGAGATGCGCACGTAGAAATACACAAGGATTTTAGTCCATTTTCTGTAGTGAAGAACGAAAAATTCTTCATTGTTTATGCAATTTTGAGGTTGTGAGAGACCAACCAAATTATTACCATAGTGTGGGCTTCATTTAGGAGTCCATTTGGAGCTTACAGGTGAAGAATCAATGTAGGGTTTGAAGCAATTTGAAGGTATATCTATTGCAGACCTAAGTTATTATCATTGACAGCCATTATTAATCAGATTTCAAGATTTTTATTGCTACTATAGTAACATGTGAATAGTAAACACTATAGTGTTTGAGAAGATTTAAAGGATTTCTATAGCAGGTTTGAAGATACTCATTGATAGCCATGGTTGCTACTATATTGGTGATTTATGGACATAATATATTACTTTTGGAAGGTCGTTTCATCTCCTTCATGCTAGACGTGTTTCCCTTGCAACAAAACATTGGAATTTGGTTTGCTTCTACAACATGGTTGGTTGTCTAATCTAATGAAGGTGTGTTGTAAGTTATATCAGACTTTCCAGTACTATATTACTAATGCACTTTCAGATGAGATTCTTGCTAGTTTGCACATTAGGTATGATATTTATTGTATTTCAAGTAAAATATTATGAATTGGAATGAATATGTTGTAATCGCAAACCTTGGTAAAAATGATTTGAGAATGAAAGGATAAAGATTTGCTATAGCTACTCTTGAATTATAATAATCGACATTATTCTTTGTTGCCTATTCATTTCTATTTACTTGGAAAATTCTTTGGAAAATATCTAACGTATCAAGCATAGTTAATAAACTCAAAGTTTATTTAAATATAAGGCATAAACTTGGTTTGGTTAGAGTCCACCCATTTTGGGTTTTTAAAGTGGTATCAGAGCGATTTCCTATCATCCTGTTGGGGTTCATTTTATAAATTCATTGAGCTCACACCATTAATATTTGAGTGACCATCACTCATTCACAATTTAAGCTACATTGTTTTTCCATTCAAGTTTAAAATGAGTTCCAACAGTGGAGAAATAATGGAATCTGGTGATGATAAATGGTTAGCCAAGATATTATATGAACAGGGTAAAAAACTTAGCAATTCATCACAATCTAGATTGGACACATTGTGCATTTTGAGTAGGTTGGAATAAGCTTTAAGTATGATAGCACAACCACCTTCAACATTTCTTCAAATGTATATGGGTCCTATAGTGTTAGTGGTGGGTGAGCATAGGTACTTGAGGCATAATGATAGTGAGATTAGGTTTTCTATTGCCCTATGCTACAATTAGATTTTGAGGCTCACAATTCCTATGGCTCCTTATACAGGTAATACCATGAGAGAGGTTTTTTAGTTGCTCATTGATTTTATGGTTGGGATAGGAGAAATTGGGAGTCCTAACTTTGCACGAAGGGTTAAGGTCTTGGAGCTCATGGCATAGGTTAGATCATGTGTTGCCATGCTTGACTTTGATCAACATGCTCTTGTGTTTTAGTTATTAAGACTCTTTGTAGAGTTGATTAGTTCAAAGCATGACAGGTCTATACAAGACTACATGAGAGATATCATGATCTCCATTGTGGATAACATTGATAGCATATCTCAGCACATTATGACACTTCTTCTAGCAGTACGCAAGCGTGAGAAATTAACATCTCCAGCTACCTATGTGTTGGTATGTAGTGTCTTTGATCAATGCAAAGATAGGTTGGACCCTTGTTTGGTTGAGGAGGGGCCTATGGAGGAAAAGAAGGAAAAATTTGAGGAGAAAGTGGACATTTTTAGCGCTCACTTGAGTAGTTATCAGTCATGATAACAAGTATAATTTTTATGACAACAGTTGTCCACTTGAGCATGAAGATGAATTGAAAGTCATGGAAAGTCTAGAAGGGGCTATGGGAGTGACATTGGGTATTGGAACTCATGATAGTAGTACCGAGAATGAAGATTGCATGCAAAGGTTAACCCATATCATATCTAATTTACATGACAATAGTAGTAAAAATTTGCATTAGCATGGGATAATAGTGACTACAAGTGTACAAGATGCTACCAATGAGTTGTCACACATGAAAGTACTCAAGAATTGGGTACTAATGGTGCATTGTATGTTGTGGATTCATGTCATGATGAGTCTGATTTCTCAAATCAGACCTTAGAGAACAAGTTTGAAGATTCATGTGTTGGAATAGAATCCCAAGATCATGTTTTAGATGGATATAAAGTGACTCTGGCAGGGGAAGTGTGTGAAGATATTGTCATAACAATAGCTTCTACCTTGCTAGTTGAGCCTTCTGATGAGGTGCTTAGCAGCAGTACCTTTGATGTTGATGTGTTCACTAATGGTAGCACACATGTTGCTATTGATCATGAGGTGAGTGATGTGGATACAACCTCCTATCACAGTGTCAATTTTGGGTTAGAACACTTGCATGGGAGTCATTGGTTTCATAGTCCTCATCATTTGGTTGGGAAACTTAAGGTTAATGATAACATGATTGCCATAGCCATAAAGCACTTTGATGTTACTCGTCAAATGTTGGATATGTTTGGTTGGGGTACTCCTATGTCAAATGAGCATGGTGATAGTGTCCTTTCCCTAGCAGAGTTCCATGCACTCTGAGAAGCTATTGGAATGATGAAACATAATTATTTGTAGTTACTTGTTGACAAGGACTATCTTCTTGAGTGGGATTGTATTTGCTATGATGCACTAAACGGGAAGGAAGGGAAGGTTGATGAGCTCACTCATGAGCTTGAGGTGACTACAGACTCATTGGAGAGCACCCAGTTGGCCCTTTAGGAGTCACAACCACAGTTAGAGGAGCTTACCATGGACTTAAGCTGAGCATAGTCTTCACCATCTGCAGTTATAGTATAGTTTCCTACAATGGTAGTTGTTGATGATTTGATATCCATGGGTTGTAGTGAGGATGTGGCTACATCCATCACGGATTTTGGCGCATTATTTTTAGATGGGATGAGTGCTTTGATGGAGAGCAATAGAGAACCACATGTTGTGTCAGGTTCTCTTGAGGTTAGTACTATGACAAATGATGCAGGTCAGATTGTTGATAGCTCTTATGTGGAAATGGTGGATTCTCTCGAGAGTTGTGAGTTGGTACATGACGCTACTCCATCATCTTCAGAGGAGATTCATAGAGTGTCATCTAGATGGGAGTATGGCTCTCATGTTGATTTGTTTCCCTCTCCTAGAAGCAAATGTGTTACTACATCTCATGCAACTGATGGTGATATACAACTTGTTGTGTCACAGAGTTAGAGTGATCAGCTACAGGTTTCAAAGGATAACGTTGATCCAGCCTTATTTCATTTTTACTACACCAATACATTTGTTGAGTACCTACTTGAGAGTCTAGAGATTCAGAAGGGTCTGTTTGGGGTCACTAGGGATACTCTCATTTATGGTTCATGCACTATTAGACGTTTTATGGGAATCATTGTAGGTACTCTAACTACAATGTTTCCTCATAGAGATTTTGCGGTTGGGTTTGCAAAGAAGGTTGCAAGAGGCCCTACCCAATTAGCTATTCAAGATTAGAGACTTGAGCCATCTTCTGATTCTAGTGTTGTGAGTGATGAGTTTGATGTCGAGGGTATTACCCAGGACTATGACAGTTAGCCATTGATAAAGGTTGGAGCATTTTACCATGATTTCATAGTGAGGAGTGCTACTCACTTCTCATTTAGTCCACACATAGAGGACTTGATGATGTATTGGTGTGGATTGGCACGAGTTTTATACAATCCATTGTGGGATGAATATTTTCCATCTTCAGTAGATAGAACTAGCAGTTGCAAGTACCCAACTTAGTTGTTTGCGGCTGAGTGCTTGTAGGATCGATATTCTATTTTCCATCATGTTGATGTGTATCTAGCAAGTTTTTTGCTACTTCTTTGTCTCAGAGACTACCTATGAATATATGGTTACAAAAGGATTATGATGTCGATGGGCCGCATGATGGCATTGGTGGATATCACATCCATGAGAGTTTAGCAGAGGTTAGGGAGAGATGTTGCATAGAAGATGCTTCCAAATATTCTTACCTCTTCCTGATGGATGGATGTGAGTTTCATTTATATTGGGATCTAGGTGGTGACAGAGTTAGTGTTGCAGTTTGGATGGTTCCCATGGGTTTACTTCACCATTTTCAGCATGGTGAAATTGAGATTAGTTTTGCATAGAGGAAGTCAGAGGGTATCAGACATAGCAGACTTCCATTATAGGTTTGGGATCTGGGGATATCTTGCATAGTTGTGTTTATGTTGGTGCTATGAGAGTCAGTTGGAGATGTGTGGGACATTTCACATTCTTCCTTTGGATTTCCAATGTAGTGGAGTTTCTTTGTAGTTGTGATTTCCTGGGGACAACCAATCTCAGGGAGGGCGGACAATAATGTCCCCATTTTCGTGAGCATCAGTTTTTGACAGTTTAGCCCATCATTGACCCTTGTAGGCTAACTCAGATGGTTAGAGGATCTCTTTTGGTAGAGATCAGTGTGTTATTTCTCTCAAAGCTCAGTATATGTTCAGGTTTGGCCTTTGTTGGACTCAGTTCTACATACTTACTATTTATAGTAAGTTACTATTTTAGGAAGTCCAGGTTTCTATTTATAGTAGGGCACCTAGACAGGCCTCAGTTGTAGTGTTGATCTCATATGCAGATAGATTTAAAAAATATTAAAGGATTAATGATTAATTATCATTAAAGGACACTTTAATGATAATTTAATATTATAAAGTTAAATTATAAAGTAAAGTGTACTTTATAATCAATGGGGCCATGACCCTCAATTAAAAACAACTTAAAGTACATTTATATTTATTGAGTTGAGTGCCCAAGTATAAGGAGATAATTTATAAAGTTATTATTAAAAACCTAAAAGTGGATTTGAAAGTGGATTTAAATGCTATTGAGGAGATTGAGGTTATAAAAGGACTCAAAAAGAAAATAATTTTTCATTCTTGATGTTATTCAACTTGTGCTTTTTTATATGAGAGTTGAGTGTACAAATACGCAAGGGTTTCAGTCCATTTTTTGTAGTGAAGAATGAAAACTCTTCATTTTTTATGCAATTTTGAGGTTATGAGAGACCAGCAAAATTATTGTCATAGTGTGGGCTTCATTTAGGAGTCCATTTGGAGCTTATAGGTGAAGAATCAACATAAGATTTGAAGCAGTTTGTAGGTATATCTATTGTAGACCGAAGTTATTATCATTGGAAGCTATTATCAATCAGATTTCAAGCTTTTATTGCTGATACAATAACATGTGAACAATAAATGCTACAATGTTTGAGAAGATTTAAACGATTTCTATAATAGGTCTGAAGATACTCATTGGTAGCCATAGTTGTTGCTATATTAATGATTTCTGGGTAGAATATATTACTTTTGGAAGGTTGTTTCATCTCCTTGGTGCTAGATGTGTTTCCCTTGCAGCAAAACGTTAGCATTTGGTTTGCTTCTACAACATGGTTGGGCATCTAATCTAATGAGGGTGTGTTGTTGTAAGTTATATCAGACTTTCCAATACTGTTGCTAGTGCACTTTGATTCCAGCTTCTTGCTAGTTTTCACACCAGGTATGATATTGATTGTATTTCAAAAAATATTATGAATTGGAATGAATATGTTGTAATTGCAAACCTTGGTAAAACTAATTTGAGAATGAAATAATAAAGATTTTCTATATCCGCTCTTGAATTGTAATAATCATCATTATTCTTTGTTACCCATGCATTTCTATTTACTTGGCAAAGTCTTTGGAAAATATCTAATGTATCAAGCATAGTTAATAAACCAAAAGTTTATTTAAATATAGGGTAGAAACTTGGTTTAGTTAGATTCCACCCAGTATGGTTCTTATAGATAACTTTTGAAGATTGGTGTTCAAGCACATAATCTTTTAGCAATAAATATACAAATAAAGAATTTAATAAATAGTAAGTATTAATTAAAAAATTGTAGTATTAAGCTAAAATTACATTCATTAAAGGAGAGTGAATGAAGGACTCATTTTTTAGTATGGTTGTTGGGTTTCCCTCCAAATGCATTAAAATGATAAGGAACAATCACCCTTTGCAATATTCTAGACTTGCAAATCATGTAGAATTATGTCTCTTAGTCCTTTGTTAGTGTCATCCACACTATGCATGTAGTAAGGTTTCCATAACATCCTCATTTATGTTATCTTTAATTTTTATAAGTTCTTTGATTTTGATGTGCTAGATAATAAAGCTAAACACTCAATTATAGTTGTAGATAAATTTTTTAGTAATTATAGTGTTTTTTACCATACTTTTGATCCATCCAAATTTACTAATGCCCTCAAACATTAAATCAAGGCAATGAGCAACACGCAACTCCAAAAAATGGTGGTATGGATCTCTTGAAGAAGTTTCCTCATGGCTACATATGTGGTCGTGTTGTTGGCGACAATTTGGAGAATGTTAGCCAATTCAACCTTTTGAACAATACATTCTAATTGATTGCACAAATCCTTATATTCTTGACTTCATATAAGGAATATAAAAACTTCATAGAACACCAATATGACACAAGAAAATTAATAAAGGTTGTGCCTTGGTCACATATCAACCAAAGTATAAGATTTTAAACCCTCTTAAGTTAGTCTCTATATGGCATTGAAGTGAAATGTTTTAGGATGTGCTCATTCACTTAGTCAAGCTTGTCCAAATTCCAACTCTTGTAGAGGCATTCCTAGTTCAATTTTAGTGCAAATTCTTTTGGAAATGAAAAACAACACTTTCAATCATAGCTTATTATCTTCAAAAATAATAAGACAATCAAACATGGATCAAATCATCAACATAAAAATATCACAAACAATGGAGATAATACATGGAATTTTAGGAAAATATTAGCAACAACGCATAGTCAAGGATTATGAAAGAAAATTTACATTGTTAGCTCCAACATTATTTAATTGAAAATGGGTTGTATCCCTATGAAAATTTTCTTATTGGTGTTCATTTTGTAAATTTTATTTATCTTGTGTCAATCTAATGTAGAAAGATATTAATTGTCATGGCCATCGCTTCATAATTTTTGTCTATCATATGCAAAATTCAACACTCAATGAATACATTAATTATCATCACTGATGTTAATAAATGAATTCCATCTTTGGAAGTATTTATTCATAGAAAATTTATTTTGAAGTAGTGGACTTGACTAAGTATAGGTCAAGGTGGAATTTTTTTTTGAGGCATGCTTTGCTAGAATTTGGGAAATTGGCTTTAGTAAAATAAAATTATTTTTAAACCCTATTTTTTTTCTTTTAGAGTATTTTCCATGAAAAAAATTCCCTAGTGCATGCTTTGGGTATTAGTGCCAACAATGATTAAAAAAATTCAAGGTGTAAAAAGGTGGCCAAGGCATGAAAAGCACACACTTTTCCTGTTAGAGTCAAATCAAGTGGAAAAATCCACCCAGGTAGACATTTTGGCTTGGCATACCACTTCTAGAAGTGCACTTTAATGAAAAATGGTTAAATATGTGTTGCAACCTCTCCAAGTGCATGTTTTTCACATTATGCTGAAAAAGTGAATGGTTAGGATTCCTTAAGTTGACAATTTTTCTTGGAGTGACATGCCCAAAAGTGTGCTTTACAAAAGTAGCTAAGGAAAAAAATTGAAAACAACACTCAAGTTCATGATTTTCATGATCTCACCATGTTTTAAGTATTCAAACCCTTCTAGGAATGTGCTTAGACAATACTCACCACAAAAAAAATTAATAAAAGATAAAAGATAAAAATACCCCTAAAAAAGAAAACACAACCCGAGTTATCAACAAACAAAAGGGTAAGTATTTCATTATTTCATTTGGAATGTTAATTGCAAGAGAGACGAACCATTGAATGGGAAAGGGTTTGAGTAGAGATTTTTTAAGTTTTTAAGGTATTTGGTTATGAAATTTTTGATGGATTTCAACATGTTTTTGTCATTAAGGGTAGTGCCAGGGTTGCATTATTTTTAATTTTTTGCAATAATTTGTGTTCATCTCATTCCATTTCATATAAAATAATTTTAGTTTAAACAATATATTTTCATACTTGAGAGAGGATTTTGTGGAAGCTACATCTTACTAGGGTTTGATTAAAAACTCAAGTTTTCACTTAAGTCAACTAAGGCTTCATTTGAAAATGGAATATCATTTTTATTGAAACAAAACTTTTGCTAGTAAACAAATGTCCCTATATCAAGGATTCCTTGATTATTATTGATTTTCACCTTGTTGAAAAGATAAAACAAGGTAGAAAATTTACAAAAAGGTTGAGAGATAGTGGGTTAGTGCAAGCAACCTCTTTTTGGTTTCCAATTGGTTTATAATTAGTAAGCACACATCAACACATCTTAGAGAAAGGGAATCCATCATTTTTTATGACCAAATGGTATACAGATTCAATCACAATTTCTTTGAAGTTGCCCTAGGGTTGTATCCATATGAAGAAACTCAAATTGTTTCCCTAGAGAAGAGTAGGATTTTATAAATAATATTTGTAGTTGGAATATTGAGAGGGAATGAATCATTTTAAAAAGGTCAACAATCCTTTTTCAATGGGCATAGTAAAGAGTTTAAGTCCAAATAAAATTATGTTAGGGTTAAAATCACACCAAGGTAGTTACTTAGAGTGGGCTTATTGGTTTATTCAATTCCCTATGTTTACATACACACACATATATATTTGGGCATGCATATTTGTTTATTTCTCTTACAAGCTCCCATGTATCCCATTGATCACATTTCTCTCATGGAGTATTACTAGAAATTGAAAAACGTATGATTTTTCTTGAAAGGGACATAAGATAGGTCCAAAGTTCCCTATCCAAATTGTTGTGTACAAATGCTCTTCATCATTGTATTCTTGACATAGGGTCTATGACACTAGAGGCTAGGTGTTTTAGAGACTTGATTGTCAGTTGGCTCACAAGAGATAAAATATTATTGAGAAAATTATATTGATGACTACAAGGTTTGAAGAAGGAAACATAACTACTTAAAATTGCATCAATTAGCCTTAAACAGAATGAATTTAATGTACCTAAGGATTTGGTGGATTCACAAGATGATGTTTTATTTCCACACTTCATATTTGCCTAAATTGATCAATAACATTTTCCTTTCATTAATTGTGTTTTAAAATAAAATAACCTATCTAAAATAATGACCAAGGTGGTCATGGATGGGTCATCCCACAATAATGGGTCCCAAATTTGGGAGATCAACTTTTTGATCTAGGATGCAAATAAAAACTTAAAACACTTTTGGTCGAAGGTATACCAAAAAGTACCTTTGTTCAAAGGTTGAAAATTTAAAAAGACCTTTGAATGAAGGTAATTAAAAATGGGAAAAAGGGACCCTCAAATGAAAGGCCCTAAGTAGACACTTTCAATGTTTTCTTTAAATCTTCCTCAGAAATTCTAGTTGCAACTCTTGGGTTGGACCTTCAAATGGAATTAACTTGACAAGATAATTTGCAAGATCATAGTCCTCAAAATGAGCTTTCCAACAAGTATAATTTTAATATATTTTTATTTTATTCTATTTATTTTCCAATTTTTACTGAACATAGGTTTTTCACTGAACATCAAGTTATTTTTTCTACACATGGGAAAATAGTAAAATACTGAAAAACAATTCAAAAAGCATCTATGCACAAGGTATTGATGTTCTTGTTTCAACAAAAAATGGAATTCTGATATATACAAAACACATTATACATTATGGCATGCACCTATGTCCAAATTATAATTACATTGACTTAAAAAATTAATTAAAAATGAAATATGCAAACAAAAATATGAAATATCCATGCATTAGATATTGATTTTCTATATTTTAAAAATTATAATTTTATCCTTTCTAGAAAAAAATACGTGTTGCGAATAAATGTCACTTTTTAAAAATGTTATTTACTATAAGAAACAAATTATTTAAATTTACGTTAAAAAATCACAATTGATTAAATATTTTTAAAATATATATTTAGAATCTACACACAAATCATCACAAATCACTAGTTCACATTGTATGAACCTTAAATTTGCATTAGCTCAAAAACAAAAGCCCTTAGCATTGTTAGTAAACCAAAGCAAACAAAAGATTCCCTATAAGATTCATCTGATCGCAAGAATAATGCAAAAGAAGCAAGCAAAACATAGAAAAACATCATTCTAATAATCAAACCAGCATCTTATAGTGGATTGGTGCTTCTATGGAAAGAATCCCTTTCCCAATCCTTGTTTAAGCTCCATGATGAAAATGCTATCAAGAATGGTATGGAATGCTAAGATGATATGGATTCAAATGACAATGGTGCATTTGTGCTTGAGATTGTGGAGTTGTGGAGGATTTGTTAATGAATAAAGCTCTCTATTTATAAAATGCTTTGATGAGAGAAATAGCCAAATGGATGAATGTGGGACAAAGATTTGACCAATGATATGAAGCCACTTGTCAACTTGTAATAGGATGAGGAATGAGCACATTTTGGTCAATGTGCTAAAGAGAGGGAGATTTCAAATTTGAATTTGAGAGTAAATGTTGAGTTTGACCTTTGCAAGGGACATGTAAGAGCTCATAAATGCCTTGTTGGATGTACATGTCCACTTGTTTTTGAATTCAAACTTGAGGGAATATTCCTCAAAGATTCCATGTTGAGAGAAAATGATGATTTAATAAATCAATAAATTAATTTATTTGTGCAAGTGGGAAAAGCTAGAGGATGTGATGGGTGGTTAGGTTAGGTTAATCAGGATTAGATTAACTTAATGATGATTAGATGCTTTGACCCCTTTGACTTGAATATTTTGATTTATTTAAATCAAAAAGGGATGAAAGGTGATTTCAGACTTAATTAAATAAAGGATTGATTTATTTAATCAAGGAGGGTGATGTTACGATCAAGTTGATTTATTTAATTTAAACTGATGACTTTAGGAGATTGATAAATAAACTTGATTTATTTGTTGAATGGATGAATATGACCTAATTGAATACATGATGTCAATTTCACGTGTCTACATTTTCCCCTCTTTGAAGCAATTTACTTGTTGCGTTGGTTCAAATAATAAACTTGCCACGATCAAAATTCAAAAAAATTCTAATTTTTCAGATGCCCCAGCAGAAAGAAGTACACTGGTACATTGCCCCCTTAAGAGATCGAGCGAAAAGATTCAATTTGAGGGTCGATATCATGACAAAGAGGTTCAAAATGGATGGTTATGGATGATGATGCCAATGAGATGGTTTTAAGATGCTTAGAATAACAAATCTATATTATCTTAAACAACTTAAATGATGATATGATGTGATGATGGATGAGATGGATGACGTGATATGTTGTGATTATGTAAATGTATGATTTATGCAAATTCTTAGACTAACAGATCTATATTATGATGATGAAAATGTATGTGAGATGATCGATGTTTCCTATTATGTATGATATGAATGATATGTGGTATGCTAACAGTTTTGTGGATGCAGGATGGATGCATTGATGAATGCAGGATGGATGTATGATGGATGCATTGGCGATGTTATGTTAGTGCAAAAATGAGATGATGACAAGAGGATCCAACAAGTCCATGATCTGACGAGACTTTATTAGAGATGATGATGATGATAGATGATGATAGATGGATGATTTGCTTATCAAGGATTGGGATTTTAAAAGGGCTACTTACCTTATGTTTGATTACACATGTAGATACGATGCATCAAGGTATAAAGAACCAGGATGGCATTGTACCTAGTGTGATGGAATTTGACTCGACAAATAGATAGGAGTGTTCTTGTTCACACTTGTTATACAGAAACCTTGCTAGGATGTACCTAACAAAGCAAGTATTCACCAAGTTATATTACAAGAATGTCCAACAAGCACAACAGACAAAAGGATAATGATTGTTGCCCCATTCCTATCTCTCTAAATCCTTCGTTAGTATATCATCGAGAGGTCCTTGGAATAAGCGCAATAATATAAATCAAAAGAAAAGATCAAGTACACAAACATGCCAATGTTCTTCATACCTCTAGCCAAAGGGATTTTGTTTTGATAGGATAAGAATCCAAGTGATATCCAAAATGATTCCCATTGTCGGAACGATATATCCTAAGACATGCATTGTATAGGATGATGATGGTTTGATAAGTTGATTGATAGGCTATTGATATAAAGTTGATTGACATGTTTGAAAATGATCAAGAGTTTGATTTTGCATTTAACGATTTGTTATTTTCTTTTGATTTTACGATTGAAGCTTGCTTTTGCCGATTGTTGTGATTGTTTATGTTTGTTTTGACAAAGGATGAGGGTGACAATCAGTTTATTATGGATGATTGATTATTTCGAGTGAAAGAAAAATGGGGATGGATGGATCTTTTTCAAATATTTGGATTTTTTTGATGTTTTTGGAATGTTTTGAGGCTGTTTTTGGGTTTTTGGATTTTTCAAATGTTTTGATTTTTCCAAATTTTCAAATGTTTTTAGATTTTGTGAGATTCTATGAATGTTTTTGGATTTTTATGTCTCGGGGGCTGATAAAGATTAGCCTTGCCTACGTTTAAGCTCAGAGACGATGTAGTTCAGATTCCAATGTTTTTGATGTTTTTCTGACTTTTTGAGTGTTTTTGGATTTTTTGATATGTTTTGATGTTTTTGGATTTTTTTTTTATGTTTTGGATGTTTTTGGATTTTTCGCATGATTTTGACAATTTGGATATGGACATGTGTGACGATATCAGTGCTCTATTTGGAATTTTGTTGAAGACCAAGCTAAGGTTGACTGATCGAATGGATTGATGATCATGATAACATTGTTGAGGATACACAACAATGTAAGGATTTGATTGATCAAGATTGATGATGATAACATTGTTGAGGATGCACAATAATGCAAGGATTAATTGATCAGGATTGATAATGATAACATTTTCGAGGATACACGACAATGCAAGGATAGTGTTAAGCAACACAAGGATATCCTGAGATGATTTTTTGATTGGATTTGATTGATCAAGATTTTGAAGCTTGATTTGGGACAAAATTTGTTCGAATGATTTGACGTGATGTTTGAAAGGTGTGTTAGATGGGACTGATAGTGATTATTTGGATTGATGTTCTATGAAAGATGAAGCTTGATAAGGAATGTCTTCTTGTCAAAATATGCCATGGGCTAGTGATTTGGATTTTGGATCACAAATGTTTTGACCAATTTGGTTTCACGTTTGCCAATGTTCGGATCACCACATATGTTGGAGGATATAGATCAAGATTTATTCTCGAAGCAAGATGTAAATATCTGCCCCCAGTGTCTAGCAATGTATGGAATGCCATGTGTGGATGCTCGAATAGGTGTGTGGATTGATGGATATGGAAAGCACGCAAAGGATGCTAAGGATTATCTTGTGATAAAATAAGGTGTTTGAATGGAGGAATGCTCATTGGATAATGTTTCATGGCTTAGATAATGCTGCATAGGATAGGACCAATGAAAATGAACCATGCCAAGATGTTTACCATAAGCAAGTGTAAAGTGTGCCCAAAACTTTCATCAAGATCAAGATAACTTGGATGATGGATGTGGATGGATGAAAATGGATTGGATAAATGGTTCATGGATGCATGGATTTATTATGGATAAGATGGATGGAATGCTCGATTTATTACGGATGGGATGAGATGCTTTCTCCTGGAGTGGTGCACGCAAATGCTTGATTCTACACATGACACCTGTTTGCTAGGTTTTCATCATGATCTTGCCCAAAGTGTCACCATAGTGGTTTTCACTAGAAGACAATTTTTTTCTTTACTGTTTTCAATCCTTTTTTTGATTTTTTTGGTTTTTTTGAAAGATTTTAAGCTCATGCTAAATCACAAGGTGTTGTTGATGTAGATGCCCCTATCATAATGTGCCATCGGTATCCTTCCTGAAGAAGTTGCTTTGCTAAGATATGTGCACTTGAATGCAGCTTTTGTGATTCTTGATCTACTTTATTGATACTGGGGTTAACTTTGTCTCTATGCGCACATCGCGATAGAATGCCTTTTGAATCCTTATGATAAAGGGTTGTTGCCAATACATGGTTAATTTGAGAATTGGATATCATGCATGGAGGCGTGGATAGAGTGTGTTTAGGGATAAAAGATGGATTGGTTGATAGCTTGGAATCTTTGACTATCCAAACTTGGGAAGATGAGCAATGATGAGTGGATACGAAAGTGTGCATGGAATTAGGACCAACTGCTTGATACACTTTGTATGTCACTTGAAAAGCCTACTTTTTATTTTGTAGACATCTTTGATGGATACTTTTCCCTTCTTTATTTTTCCCCATAGTTTCTTTGACTGATGGAGTTTGATAGGGATGATCTTTCTTTGTATTCTTTGGTATCCACTTGTATTTTATTTTTCCATTATGCTTCTCAACTTATTTTTCTTTGATAACGTTCTTTGTGCTTTGAGTCAAATCTTTATTTTGACGTTGGTCCCAATTCATGGATGGGGTGATGGGTGGATGAAGATTCATGACATGGCTGGTTGTAGTATCGGCATTAGTTTCATCACAAGGATTCTTCGTGCTCCCTATATTGACGCTTGCTTGAGACATAGTTGCCCCCAATATTGTGGAAGCAATACCTTCATGCCTTGATTCTGCCTATTCAGAGATGTCTTGTTCAATAAGTGTTCTATGATAGATAGCCACCGTAGATGACGTTAGTTCAACTTGCTTCTCTACTAACTCTAGAATATCTTATTCTATTTGACTTGTTTCCTTGAGTAGATAATGTTGGATATCTTCATACATGATGTCCTCTTTCTAAATTTGGGATATGTCTGATCCTGATGTTGTCAACTCAATCACCTGCTCTTTTTGTGTAATAATTCCAAGAGTAAAAGAATCTTGTTCTGAATGAAGATCATCTATGTGTCCATCCAACGAAAGCATCTCATGTGTAGATGGATGAATATGCATTATGCAGAAGTGATCATCATTTGCAACATCTTGTATAGATAGGAGAGTGTCCATTAGATCATTATAGTAGCTCAAAGATACAAATTCTTGATCTTGAATGATTTCGGAATTGCTTTTGACATGCTTTGGATCAGGTTCTTGACATGGGTTAGTTTCAAAGAATGGATTACTCACAAAGGGTTCTTGGATGTCTTCATTAATCATGGGAAATAGCTCAATATCCTCTTGATCTTTGAGTGGACTTGGATCAAATGTTGAGTTGAAGATTCCTTCAATATCTGAAAACATGTCTTAGAAACGACCATTGCTAGACCTTGGTGAAAGACATTGATCATGCTTTGCAATAAATTCTTGAGATATTCCCTCTAACTCATTAGGTGATGTAGAGACATTTTTAACATGATCATTGGTCGATGCCTCGTTGGATGAGGCAAAAACATCTTTATTGATGGATAGATCTTGATCATTGTTTTTAACAATTGTGGTGGAGGGATTTCCAATGTCTTCAACCATTGGGTCAAGTGATGTTGGCATTTCTTTGATTGGATCATTGTTGGTTGGTGGACTTTGATCATGATTGAAAAGTGACTCTTGACATATGTTGATTTGATCATTGGATGAAGTGGAAATAGCTTGAAGGTGCTCAGTGATGGATTGATCTTGATCCTCGTTCTCAACAATTGTGGTGGAGAGATTTCCAATGCTATCATTGTCCCCAATAGTGATTATCTTTTGATCAATCAGGTCTTGGATGAGTTTTTTGAGTCGGACACAATCTGATGTTCTGTGTCCCTTTATTCTATGATAATCACAAAGATGCTTCTCATTATACCCTGGCAGTTTTATGGTTGGTTCTTGATAGTTCACATAAACGAGAATTTTGATGAGATTTTCTTGTACCAATTGTTGCAGGACTAATTCAATTAGTCTCCCAAGTGGCATGTATTTTTTCTTGTTTCCTTGTGATATTTTCACTTTAAATTGACCTTGTGGTGATTGATTTTGGAGATGTGGCAATTGATCTTTGAGATGTG